>JAFEMH010005567.1:0-158387 GCA_022495995.1 Adenophora triphylla var. japonica | reverse complement strand
ATTCAATAAAAGTACTTGTTTCCATTTTTATTCAATTTTTGGAATAATTAACACGAGCTTAAAAGCGTCGGAGGGTGTTAGCTAAGCTAACGCCCACCCTACAACATGTTTACATTTTGCAAGAAACGAGAAACATTTAGGAATATAACTCAACGATTAACTAAGATGTTCAAGCATCCTCCCGGGGAACTTAACATCTTAAATCGGAAACTGGGGAGTCTCCAAATTTAGTCCAAGTCCTCGTAGAAAACAATCATTTTGAGGCTGGCCGTCTCACCTCCGTTTAAGGTACTTAATCCACTTGAGTTTAAAGAAATTACTTTCTTTCACCGCTTTAAGGTTTAAACACCTCGCCTGGAGCGCACGATGTCAACCTTGATTGAGGTGTGTCGTGGGCCCGTATGTTTAATATATACAAATTACCCATCATCACTCAATCAATGTGTTAGACCCTAAGATCTTTACAATTGGTTATGACACTTACGTGTCATCTAAGTACAAACGGTTATTGACATTTACATGTCAATCTACGTAATTGCAAAGGATTTCTACATCCACTCGCAAGTTGTTACCATTTATGAAGAGGTTAACATATCAACCTCCTAAAAACGTTTTTTCATAAAGATACTTGGGGAAAGTTTTTCCAAAACACAAGCAAAAGGTTTTCCTACCTGAAAGCATGAAAAGTGTTGGACTGACCCAACACTTGAAAAACATATTGTCTTGACCCTTATGGGTCCATTACAAACCAAAAATATTGTCTTTGGGACACGGCCATTTAAAACCAAAGTTTTTCACACCAAATTTTTCAAAACCAAATTTTTTTACCATGTTCCTTCACGGGTGGCTACCCGCCGATGTTGTTACTCCTTCATCTAAGATATCATCACCTTTGGCCGCAGAGGATCCTTCTCCTACCTCCTCTCCCTTAGCTTCCAAAGTCTTGAGGAACGTTGTTGCTCAACATTCCACTCTGTGTGTTTCCGGCATGGAACTCCTCCATCATTTGAATCTTGAATGAAACCATGCTCTGGGCAGCGGAGGCCATCATGCTCTTCTTTAAATCCTCGCCTCTTGCAACCGTGTGTCTTGAAGGGAGGACATCCACGTCATCAAGCTTTCCACTCTTACGTAAATCTCCAATTTTTGTAGCCCCGGCATCCCTTTGTGTTTTGACTTGAATAAGTTCCAGCACCAGCTTTCTATTCCTTTCCTCAAAAGCGTTCATTCTCATCTTAGCAAACATCAACACCCCGCAAAAAGCCCAAAAAAGTAGGTCAAAACCATGGATATTCTATTTCCTTTGAGACTCGTTTTTTCAAAGAAAAAACTTACCACCGTTGCCCTAGCCCGAGCGCTTCTTCCACATCCCCAGGCCTGTTTCATCCACATTTATCACCTCCTTGGGAACTTCTCTTCCTCTTCTTCACCACGGCTCCTAACGATGGTGCCTCCATCTCCCTTTTTGGCACCAACATCTCGGTTACTCGACCGGGTTTGGCCCACAAAATCTGAAGATCCTTAAGAGAAAAAGCGGTAGATTTTGAAGCGCCAAAAGAAGATACACTGTCGAGAAGAAATGCGTAATCCGGGAATACCAAGATAATTTGTGCAAAAGATTAAAACATCTTACCGATGAGACATTTCGGTGGAAGGTGGTATCTCCTTGCCCTCGAAAATTGCTATATCTTCGTAAAGTTGGAAAGATCTATCCCCTCTAAAGAACTTCAATAACACGTTCACCTTCCCAATTGTGTCGGCAAATGGAGGGAAAATCTTAGCCCAATCGATAGCCGCAAAACAGACAAAGAAATTACAACAGGTAAGTGCGGGAAATAAGGAAAAGTGAAGTTTGAAAGAGGGATACCTTCCCTATTCCATTCCGTTGCCAAGAAATCTCCTTCCTCAAGGAATCCTTCTCAACAAAGAAATATTTTGATTTCCAAGCCCCTTTCACTTACAAATACTTTCAAAAATAAGGGTTTCATTCCGGACCTAGTCTTAAGAAGATATCTCGGTAGACCCAAAAGTTTGAAGCTCATACACAAAAGCCAACTCTTTCAAACCTATGTCTAAACCGAATTCACATTACCCTCAGAACACAAGAAAAGATCCTCCACACCATGGGCATCACTTGTACAATGGAAAGGTTAGTCTTTCTATAAAACTCGTTTATCATTGCAGGGAAAGGATAAGAAAAACCCAAAGTAAAGGGATACTCATAAAGACAAACCCATTTCGGAGAAATGAAATCAGACCTAAGAAGAACATCAAATGGCCTAAAGATGGTAGAATCCGAGAAGCAGTGCCGATCTTTCATGGATTCGATCAATTCATTGTTAAAAACACAAATTTCTTCATCTGGTTTTTTCAACAAGCCTTCACACGAGAAACCCTCGTCCTCGTTTAAACTCAGAGGATTTTTCGTGGCTTTTCCCTTTTTTGATTTTACCATTTTTTGAAAAAAAGTAACAGGAAGAAAAAGAGAGGGAAGGATTTTCACCTTCAAGGAAGATTCACCGCCGTGAAGGAGAAAACAGATGAAAGCAATTGGAAAAGGTGAAGAAGAAAGTGAAAAGGTTCCGGTTAAAAAACCCTAGATCTTGGGGTGGTTATGCTAATTAAGTGGGAGTTATCTCCTCAACTGCCACGTAACTCCTCATTAAATTAACCGCAGAGCTTCTAGAATAAAGTAGAAAAAACTGACCTTTTAAATTCATTTAAAAAGACAGTTTTTTGGGGACAATTGTTATGGGTAAAATTCAGGATTGCTACGTCATGAGTTTTTATCAGCATGTCGACATCTTCACACTCGAGGGCAAGGTAAAAATTATTTATTTAAATAATTTTTATTTATGTTATATTTAATCACAGGGATAAAAAAGCACGTGGGAAAAGACATGTCCAACAGACTCCTTTCAACGGATTGGAAGACTAAGTCAAGATGAAGATGACTTACCGAGATTGTAGGGGAGTTGGTTAGGATTTGATTTTTTTCTGTTTTCTTTTTTATTATTTAAAGCTCATGGCTGGAAACACGAAAAACACGAACACAGACACACACGCATTACACTCACATAGTTCAAGAACACTTTGTAATCCGCCATAGTTTTCTAGCTTGTAATTCATTATTAATACAATTGCTTGGGAAGGTAGGTGCTCATAATCACCTCCCGAGGTTTTGTACCGGCGAGATAGTTATCTCAAGGGTTTTCCTCGTTACATGATCGAGCCATCCTAAATTACATTATTGTACCAATTATACTCCATTGCACCCTCCTTAGCTTCATTCCAATTTCTTCATTGTTGATTGTTTTTTACCAAAACACTTGGGACTTGGAAAACACTTGCAAGGAATAACGGAACCACCACCGGTTCCCCCACCACACATGAAGCATGGCCTAGGATACATCATTTCCATCCACGATGGAGATGACGAAGAAGAGTGGGACTTCACTCAAGTCAAGTGGGAAGGAACTGCATACAAAGGCCACAATGACCCAAAGGTCAAAGATTGCAACCTCGAGCCATATCGAAAGACACTCAATGGCTACTTCGTCCGGGAAGGGGAAAGCATCCCCTACTTTATCTTTTCAGAACCATGGACTGACGATAAAGGAAAGCGCCAACCGGACTTTGAAATATTCAGCGACTGCGATGCTTCACCAGATGAAACAGAAACCGTCTCACTAATCCCTAAAGATTTGTGGGGCACGAAGGCAGAAATGACCAGCAAATGGGACTATGTGTTGGGAGAAGACATCTTTGCTGACAGGTTTGAAGACTGTGGCGGTTAGAAGACGACGGATCCATGCAATCTCCATGGGGACGCTCCAACTATTGATTACACAAGGCTAATACAGAAATGTGATGAGCCAATTCTAATCTGGCACATCACCGGAGGGCCAGTTGTTGATGAAGACTTCATGATCAAAGAGCTTGGTTGTTCTCCCCATCCCCGCAGGAAGATAGGCCCTGTAACTTTCACATTAGAATCAGGCTCCACCTCGATGAACTCACTCAAGAGGAAATCGAGGCGGTGGCCGAACATGTATTCCCTACTTCCTTAATGAAAACTTTGATTTTTTCAAGTTCCCTGAGATTGCTAACATCGTAAATGATGAATTAACTAATAACAATCAATATAATGAACACGTTAATAATGAATCATACGATGAGATAGATCAAGAAAACGAACAAATTTTAAAAGAATTAGCAAATTAAGTAGGTCGTTGTGGAAAGAATGGCCCTGTTGACAATGAGGAAATGCAAACAATTAATCTCGGGACAACAGAAGACCCCAGAGAAACAAAGATCGGCAGCTACTTCAAGGTGGAAGACAGAGAAACCTTGACGCAGCTCCTCAGAGAATATGTCGATGTCTTTGCTTGGTCCTACAAAGATATGCCTGGGTTGAATCAGTCAATTGTAGAGCACAAGATACCCATGCTACCCAACCTTGAAGCCGGTCAAACGTAAACCGCAAGCAGAATCAAACCGGAATGGTCAATGCAAGTAAAAGAGGAAATCATGAAACTCTTGAACGTGGGATTTATCAAAGTGATCGAGTATCCGGAATGGCTAGCAAACACGGTACAAGTAGCCAAGTCAAACGGGAAAATACGAGTTTGTGTCAACTTCAGAGACTTGAACAAGGCATCCCCTAAAAATGACTTCCCACTACCAAACATAGATATGTTGGTCGATGCCACAGCCGCATACGAAGTCCGCTCATTCGTCGATGGCTTCACAGGGTATAACCAAATCCTCATGGCAGAGGAGGATCAGCATAAAAGAGCATTCACCACACCTTGGGGGACATTCTGTTACACGGTCATGCCGCTTGGTCTCAAGAACGCTGGGGCTACTTACCAAAGAGCAGTCATGACACTATTCCATGACATGATCCACAATGAAATAGAGGTATACGTGGACGACATGATTGTCCACTCAAAGGGGACAGATGGTCAGCACTTCAGAGATCTCAGAAAATTCTTCAATCGACTGAGACAACACAAGATGAGGCTCAACCCCGCCAAATGCTCATTCGGAGTGGTCAAAGGGAAAGTCTTAGGGTACATGGTCACCGAGCGTGGCATCGAAGCAGATCTCGCCAAGATAATGGCCATCATAGATATGCCTCCACCCAGAATGCAGAAAGAAGTAAAGGGATTCATGGGCAGACTCCAATATATTAGTCGATTCATCAATCAACTGACCACCATGTGCGATCCTATCTTCAAGCTACTCAAGAAAAATGCACCTCAAGAGTGGACCGAGGAATGTCAAGAAGCATTCGAGGAAGTTAAGCATTACTTAACTTCCCCACCTATCCTGGTTCCACCACGTAAGGAAAAGCCCTTAAAGCTATACCTCACGGTTACTGACAACGCTCTAGGGGCTATGCTCGCTCAAGAATAACCTGCTTCACACACAGAGAATGCCTTCTACTTTATCAGCCACAGATTCCAAGGCAGCGAGATCAATTACTCTCTACTCGACAAATCCTGCGCTGCTCTTGTTTCGGTATCACAAAGGCTAAAGCACTATATGGAAGCCTTCCCGGTTCGTCTCATTGCAAGAATGGATCCGTTGAAGTATATCCTAGACAAATCAAATTTGTCTTCGAGACTAGCCAAATGGTACTTCATGCTCGCGGGATATGATATCACTTACGTTACTCAGAAATCCGTCAGGGGGAGTGTATTCGCAGATCAGTTGGCCGAATTTCCTTGTGACGAAGCGAAGGGTGAAGACCCGCGATTCCCTGATGAAGACATCATGAGTATAGAAGACGAAAATAAGTGGCAATTATTTTTCTATGGCGCAGCCAACAAGAGAGGGTTCGGCATTGGAATGTTATTGATAGACCCTGACGACATCTATACTCCACTAGCAATACGTCTTGACTTTGACGCCACCAACAACACCGCGGAATATGAGGCTTGTATAGCGGGGCTTGAGGTAGCCCTAGAACACAACGTGACCGAACGTGAGGTATTTGGGGACTCCCAGTTAATCATCAATCAGACACTGAAGAAGTGGAGGATCCAAGATCCAACCCTTAAAAGATACAGTGCCCACCTCCAAGAGTTGGCGCAACAATTTTAGGATGTCTCATTCCACTATCTTTCTAGAGACAAAAATCGGTTTGCAGATGCATTGGCCACAATCGCTTCCTTGGTCAAAATCCCTAAAGGAAAAGCAGTCAAACCATTCAAAATAACACGGCGTTCAACTCCTGCCTACTGCGCCGTTATAGATCTCCATGACTGCAAAGACAAATGGTTATCCGAATGTGCCATTGTTGAGAACTCCGAAGAGAGACCCTGGTACCATGATATTTGGCATTTCATCCTATATGGAACCATCCCACCTGAGACAGACCAGAAGACTCAGATCGCCCTTAAGAGGCTGGCCGCTAATTACTCCATCAAAGCTGGCCGTCTATTCAAGAAGCATTCCCAAGGAAACCTCCTTTGTGCCACCGAAGAAGAGGCCCGAGAAATAATGGACCATGTTCATCAAGGTATATGTGGAACCCACATGAGCGAAAACATGTTCGCCAAAAAGATCATCAGACAAGGGTACTTTTGGCTAACCATGGAAGCCCACTGTACCAGAATGGTCAAGAAATGCCATAAGTGTCAGATACACGCCAACCTTCAACACGCACCGCCTTCCTTACTGTACCCTATGACTTCTCCTTGGCCGTTCTCGATATGGGGGATAGATGTGATTGGAGAGGTCACACCCACAGGAGCCAATGGACACTGCTTCGTCCTAGTAGCCATCGACTATTTCACTAAATGGGTCGAGGCCGCCTCCTACAAAGTTTTGAATGCCAGAAAGGTTGCAGAATTCATCAAACACAACATCATCTGCCGATACGGGGTCCCGCAAGAGATGATATTCGATAATGGCTCACACTTTGAGAAGGAAACCGATCACCTCCTGACCGAGTACAAAATCACAAGGCATAAGTCATCTCCTTACAGGCCTCAGACGAATGGAGCAGTTGAAGCCGCAAACAAGACAATCGAGACCATCATCAGAAAAATGGCAATCACCGGGAAAGACTGGCCCGACAAGTTACCCTTCGCACTGTGTGGATATCGCACATCAGTCTGAACAGCTACAGGAGAGACTCCCTACGCCCTCACATTCGGAACGGAGGCTGTCTTGCCAATAGAATTGGAAATACCATCACTAAGGGTTCTCCTAGAAAACCAAGTGAACGAAGTCAACTGGCTAGAAAGCAGATACGAAGAGTTAGCCTTGCTAGATGAAAGGAGGCTGAAAGCAGCCGAGCACACTCAAGCTTACCAAAGAAGAATGGCAAGAGCTTTCAACAAAAAGGTTAAGACAAGGAACATCAGGGTAGGCGACCTAGTTCTCCGTGAGCATCGTCCTGGACCTTTCAACCCGCTAGGCAAGTGGGGACCAAGATGGATAGGACCCTACGTCGTAAAGAAGATATTCTCTGGGGGAGCCCTTCAGCTGGTAGACATAAACGGAGATCAGCTACCGAATCCAGTCAACATGGACAAACACAAGAAATACTTCGCGTGACTTGGCCTCTTAAAAAGAAAAACGCTCGTTAGGTTGAAAATTCCGAAGGGGACGACCTAGGCAAAAATTAGAGCTTGTTCAAGAAAAGGAGCCCGCTAGATTGAAAACCCGAGAGGGCAGTCTAGGCAAAAGAAAGGGTGTGCATAAAAAAAAGGCCTTGTCTCGCGCGAGATTATCCCTCGGCCTCAAACTGTATTTTGTCCTTTTTCTCTCAAAAATGAACTACGTTAGACCTGAGCCTCTTATTTAATTGCTGTAAAAGAGGAACATAGGCAGCCTTCGGGTTCGGTCTAATCAAATAAATAAATCTATTTTTGTCCTTTTATTAATCAAATGCATTTTATTAATGGCAAAAGGGAAATCCTAACCACAACGACTAATTTGCTAAGCTAACAATCTTGAAAAAAAATACTAATAAAATAAAACAATTGATCTATCAAAGCAATCGCTTGGTACTCCTTAAGATCTAGCCTTTCATTGACTTGGTAGGCCGGCGGACATGATCACCACCGTCTTCGCGATCCTTCTTGCGCTTTGGGCCCTTCGAAGCAGAACATCCCTCGAGACGAGTAAAGACGGACTCTGAAAGCCTCTTGAAGACATTGGTCCTATCTAAAGCTTGCGTCTTTCCAGGCATCCCTTTGCCTCGCCTCTCGTACCAATCCCCATCAAGAAAATCCTGGGTTGGATCGGTCCGTACATTAGTAGGATCAGACTGAGCCTCGCTCCTTCGCAAAATATTGCTAGCTACGAAGGAATCCCCCAACAGTGAAAGCCGCAGATCATCAATCTTCTCCACACTAGGGTGACCGGTATGAAGGAACCAATCCAAATACTTGTCAGATAAGAAGATGCTTGCCTCAAAATTCCGAAGGTTCGACCAGCGATCCCGACTAGTTCCTTCACCCCATGCTACAGCTAGCACCTGCGCAAACTCTACACCAATATAAGACACATCACGAGGGGCCCCTTTGAAAAGATAAGTATCCTGCTGCTGACCAAACTGACAGAGCACCCGCTTGGGAAAATAAAAGGAGGAATCTCGCAAACCCGGGAGAACAATCCTGTCAAAACCCTTAGTATTGGCAACATACTTGTTCAATCTCCAATAAGGTGGACACCAAAGGATATCAGTAGTTACAGTCTTCGCAATCAGCTCAGCCCACTCATCCACCGAGAGATCCTTGATCAGTAACTTTCGTGTATGATATGTGAATGGGGAATATTCCAACGGGGGACCTACCAACTTGAGATGCTCCCTAAGCCAAATAGTCAACAAAAAAGGACTCCCTTGAGTCATGGCACCGGTCTTATGCAACTCATCAAGACCATGCAGGGTTTCATCCAAGATTAACAGAATAATGTTCCTTGAACGTTTCCTAGCCTGCAGAACAATTTCCACCAGTTGGGAGTCAACCAAGCCATCCCTGCATGTGAATAAAACATCTCCAAAAAGAGAAAGGGCCAGAAAGTTCAGTTTGTAAACATGAAAGGCGTCATCGTCTGAATCTCCGCTGAATCGCTCGGGGAAAGAAGAACAATCTAACCACCTGCGGTGAACTAACTCATAGCAAGTATCAAGGGGGATCCCTAGCAATTCATTCAAGGCCTCTGAATGGTTCCTATTGTATTTAGGAACAACAATCTCACCAGTCAAGGGCATGTCCAAGATAATAGCAAATTCCTCAACATTAGGCACCATCTCATTAAGAGAAAAATTGAAGAGATGAACAGAGGGATCCCAAAATCGAGCAGAACCCTACAAAAGATTCCAATCCGGTTGGAGGTTCTTCAAGGTGAAGAGGATTCTAAATCCGAATTCTGCTATGACCTATTACGAGATCGGTTGCGAAATGACCTCACAAAATCTCTTGATGCTTGCTTGAAGGATTCAATCACTTCAGACGGTAAAGAAAAATCATCAACAATCATGGACGTTGGGGCGATCTCCTTAGAAGCCATGGATTACAGGGTTGAAAAAGAAGACAAGGACTCCACCCTAACAGAATATCTCTAGAGTTTGAAAGGCTAGGATGAGTTATCTGGCCGGACTACAGGGTGTTTTTATAGGGAAAACTGACAAAATCCTGTTCGAAGAAGAAAGAGGATTCTGCCTGGGTAGCGTGTCTCGCGCGAGAAGCCTTGTCCCGCGCAATACATCGCCACAGCAAGAACAGCAACAGTTCTGAACAAACAAACAATCTAGCCCCGACTTGACGAAGCAAGTCTCGAAAACTTGCACGTAAAGTTCCTAACATGCAGTGCAACACCAAATTCAAGCTCAAAATTGTGGCCTGGGTGGCCATTTCATTTCCAACCACGGAAAGTCGAGAAAGTTAAAAAAAACTAACTAATTAGACCTAGGACTAGGAATTAAGAAAACCATGTTTTTGTGCCATCTACGTGCTAACAGGTACCAAAGAAAAAGAAAAATTGTCTGGGCCCACACGACCAATATTTACAAGTCATCAGAAAACAAAAGGGAGAAAAGGGGGATCAAGCGATCAGGTCACCCTAGCCGCCGGCACCTCCGCCTTCACCACCATTAGGCTGCCGTCCCTCCTCGACCTCTTGGCTCCACAAGTCAGAGTCACCGCAGAGGCCACCATCGAATCCGCCAAAGATGCCTTCTAGAACAACCTCTCAGACAGGTCCGACACCAGGGCCATCAATCCTGCCATCTTGCTCGCCCCACGATTGTAATCAGCCACAGACATAGTGATCTGACAACAAAAGAAAGAGATGCTTTGATGAAGTCGGACATATACACTTATATGGACGAATACGTGAAATAGTAGGAACATAAACATACCGAGGAGACATCAGGCGGAAGACGGTAACCCTCAGGAATATGATCTGGAGTCGAGATGTGGCCCATCATCGGCATGCTCCCCATCATATACGTGTAGCTCAGAGGACCGAAATCTGGCGTGAAGGGCAGAGGACCGGCATACTGGGAAGAAGTGCTAGGGGCTGACGAACCAGAGGCATAGGTGGAACCATGAGAAAGAGATCGCCTAGCACCCACTGGTAGAGGACCTATCAGCCGAGGCAAGAAATCTGCATAGGAAGCTCCTAGGATAACACGTGCCGTCGCCGCACAACCCACCGCAAGATCGGCATAATCATCATCTGGTATGAAGTGGGTAGGGTATATCGCCCTCGGCGGATCCGCTGGCACCCTATATGGCAGTGAACCCCGGCCATGCTGAGGGAAGACTCGCTCGCCCAGATACATGGTATCCCCTTCCAGAGATACCAACATCCTCTGCATCGCAGTGGCATCCCAAGCACGGTGAACCTCACGTTCAACCAAGGTCCATGGATAAAGGCCCAGCCGCTCATACTCAAAGGCGTCCAACATGGCTCGCGCCTCTGCAACCGTCAGGGTCCACTCCTGATCCTCCTCCTCATCAACACTCCGATTGGGGTGGCTCCACCTCCTGATATCCGGAAACAGAGGGTCCCGGCTATCCAACTCAAACTTGTACAAACCAAAGACAATATAGCCCCATATCTCGTACGGAAAACAAAATGCATTCGACGAAATACAGACAAAGAGTACAGATAAAAGACAGAGACAGAGTCAGGAGCATACCTCCCAAGCATAAGAATATCCTGACAGGGAATCCTTGGTGTGCCTACACGCCTCATCTATGGCGTAATAACAGAAGGCTAGCCCCGCTGAGCCCCAATCGTAAGTCCTCACATCATCCAGATCAACCAACAAACCTAAGAGAGAGAGACGGGCCGTAGAAGAGTGGTTCGCAAAAATAGTCTCCGACAGGATGTACCAGAGGGCGCCCCGCACCAATCAATCAGTATCCGCATTCGGCTTAAGCGCATAAGCCTCAAGCTGAGCCCGAAGAGGTGACAACTCAGCAGCAAACCCCTTAACCTTGTTAGGGGCAAAACCAATCAACCGTCTCCACTCGGCTGGGCTCGCAGGCTTATAACCTGCAGTCTTCGAAAGGGGCTCACCGGTAAACTCTAGCCCCGTAATAGCAAGAAAGTCCGTCGGGGTCATGGTAGCTTCCCCGAAGCGCAGATGAACGGTGTGAGTAGTATCCCACCACCTCTCCCGGATTGCCTGAAGAACTTGGGGAGTCCGTCTCATCCCTTGAAGGTTATCAACGAAGGTCAAAAGCCCCGTTTGAGCCATCCTAGCTCGAACCCGATTAAGGCCCTTAATCTTGTCCCACAAAGCTTGGGCCAATTTTGAACTTCCACGACAGTTTTTCATCGGCCTGTATGACTGCAAAAACATAGAAAGAGCAAAAGAGCAATGATATGTAGGGGACTCATACGCACACAACGCAACAACAAGCATTCAACAAATTCAACAAAAAACGAAGCATGCAAGGTAGAACCAAGTTCTAAGCAAAAAGCAAAGAAAAACTGCCATTGATGAAGTTTGAATTCTAAAAGCATGGGTTCAAAGGCAATGCAATACAAGAAACAAGAATTGAGAGAGAAGCTCTTACCAAGCCTTCCCGAACGGCGGTAGAAATATGTACGTCCCTATCAAAAGTGAGGTCATCGTGGGGGTAATCTTTTCCAAGCAAATAACTCCCCAAAATCGGATTTTTTCCTTCTTGAGCCATGGATTGTGGAGGGAGGAAGGATTGAAAGTTGATTGGGAGAAGGAATCAACAAACAACACACAAAAAATTGCAGAGGAAAATCACCTTGGCTCAAGCTAGGGAGAGAATTTGAAAACAAATGAAACAGCAGCTGCTGTTATATATTTCCTCGACAGTAGAAGTCCCGCACGAGACATGATATCTCGCGCGAGATATACCTTCTAGAATTTTACAAAATTGTCCTCGACAAAAAGCGTCTACGCAACGTCAAAATTCAAATTTTTGACACATTTACCCTTGGAAGTGACACACTAGCAAGAAAATGTGGAAAAATCGGCACCGCAAGTCACGGAACGAGCCGAACATGACACCTGCATGATCGCCCGGTACGGCACCAGTCGCCCGAAAACCGATTGATCCAGAAATCAACTCATTCCACATGATTCAGAGCCCAGAAAAGGTGAATCATCAAAAGAAAAGCCCGGTCCAATGCCCAGACAGGTGGATCGTCAACAGAAAAGCCCGGTCCAACGCCCAGACAGGTGGATCGTCAAATCAAAAGCTCGATCCAACGCCCAGATAGGTGGATCGTCAAATCAAAAGCTAGATCCAACGCCCAGACAGGTGGATCGTCAAATCAAAGGCTCGATCCAACACCCAGACAGGTAGATCGTCAAATCAAAAGCCCGATCCAATGCCCAGACAGGTGGATCGTCAAATCAAAAGCCCGATCCAACGCCTCGACAGGTGGATCGTCAAATCAAAAGCTCGATTCAATGCACAAATAGGTGAATCGTCATCCTCAACAACTAAAAGCCCGATTCGGAGCCCAGACAGGTGAATCGTCACAAAAACCGACAGGACTCAAAGGACCGGACAGGTGAGCCTTTATTTTCTAACATATTTCCCCGCAGGTTCGGAGCCCAGACAGGCGAATCTTCAGACAGGCAAGTATATTCAGAATTGGGTCTTGATTTGATTCCTTAGTATGAATTTGCCTTTTCAAAACAAAATCTCCTCGATTTTCAAAATGATTTTCAAAATACCTAAAGCAGCCTTTTCGTGTTTTGGAGTCAAACTACGTTATGGTCTGATTCTCCGATAGAGATACGTAGGAAGCCGTGCGGCCCGACCATCCCGATGTTCAGAATGATGTCTTTTCTATCATCGACATGACTTCTTTCATAAGACTTGTCGATGAGGTGTTCTGTAGACACCCCATTCTGAACCCATCGGAGCACATTTATACCGCTCTAAGTCTTGCTTTGAGTCAAGAAGTGGAAATCCACCATTTTGTCATGTTTCGTTATGTTTTGACTAACCACCGTTAGTTTGGGACTAAACTGTATACGAGATAACGAGGGAAGGGCAGAATTGTCCACAGACTGCAATATCCCGCGCAGAATAGCGTGTCTCGCACGAGATATTGGTGTTCTGTAGCATGCAGATGACAGTTTCCTCATCAATTTCAACCTCTTTTCGGGATAAAACTTTATCCATCCGGCCAACCAATGAATTTTGGAGTCTGGAACCTTCTCAAGGTGCTTTATCTCTCCACCTCTACCTCTCCCACACCTATAAATACTGGAAGACTTTCAGTATTTCAGAGGTCCACAATCCCAACAATCCCCCTACATTTACTGGTTTCTCTCCCTGAAAGATTCCTGTAAATCACCCCTAAAATCACCTCAAAGTTTGTTTGTCAACCTTGTTGATAAACAAATATCAAGATCCGAGTCAAGGACTGAGGTGAAGCTCTGTCCGTGTCAAGATTCGATTCTAAACTTGAGTCGAAACTCTGTCCGAATCATCTCACGCAAGGTAACCTCTAATTCCTTTCTAATTGATTGTTAGAGTGGTATAAATACATAGAATCTAGGATTGGCCTAGAGCCTCCCTAAATCATGGGGATGGTCTCGAAGCAATCGATCCTACATTCCGTTTAATCCCATTAAATGAATCTTTATTTTATTTTTATTTGAAATCTTCTTCTTTTTTCGAAAACCTTTCTTTTCTTTATCAAGACCAATCTCCGGATTGGGTGGAATGGGTGCTCCTTGACCTTCCCATTTCATAACCTAAGCCCCGAACCCAAAATCTCTTTCAAAAAATAGTTTTTCTATGTTTTCCAAATGAATAATATAGGTGGCGACTCAAAAGATAAACAAAAAAGGGGATGTTTAAAATCCGCGTATCGCTACACTTACCATTCATAATGAAAGTGAAGAAGAAGAGTATACCCTTACTCAAATTAAGTGGGAAGGAACTTCATACAGAGGCCACCATAACTCAAGGACCAAGGGCCACAACCTCGAACCATATCGAAAGACGCTTAATAGCTATTTCGTTCGAGAAAGGGAAGACATCCCATACTTCATCTTTCCAGAACCATGGACTGAAGATGAAGGAAAGAGCCATCCAGGCTTCGAAATTTTCAACGACTGCGATGCTTCTTCAGATGAAACAAAACCTATCCCACTAATCCTCAAAGATTTATGGGGAACGAAAGCTGAAGTGACCAACGAATGGGACTTTGTGTTGGGAGAAGACATGCTGCGACAATTCGAGAATCTGTGCCGACTAGAAGACAGCCATATCCATGCAATATCCAAGGGGGATGCTCCAACTATTGATTACACGAAGTTAATCCAGAAGTGTGATAAGCCAATTCTAAACTGGCACATCACGGGAGGACCAATTTTTTATGAAGACTTCATGATCAAAGAGCTTGGTTGTACTCCCCATCCCCACAGGAAGATAGGCCCTGTAGCTTTCACTTTAGAGTCAGGTTCCGCCTTTGATGAACTTAGTCAAGAGGAAATTGAGGCGGTGGCAGAGCATGTATTCGCCTACTTCCTTAATGAAAACTTTGATCTTTTCGAATACCCTGAGATTGCTAACATCGTGAATGATGAATTAACAAATAATAATAAATATAACGAACTAGTTAATAATGAATCATATGATGAGATAGATCAAGAAAACGAACAAATTTTGAAAGAATTAGCAAAGCAAGTAGGTCGTTGTGGAAAGAATGGCCCTGTTGACAATGAGGAAGTGCAAACGGTTAACCTAGGGACGATAGAAAACCCCAGAGAAACCAAGATCAACAATTTCTTCAAAGGGGAAGATAGAGAAATCATAATACAACTCCTCAGAGAATATGTTGACGTCTTCGCTTGGTCCTACAAAGATATGTCTGGGTTAAATCAATCAATCGTGGAACAAAAAATACCGCTGCTACCTAACGCCAAACCAGTCAAACAGAAACTGCGCAAGATTAAGCCCGAATGGTTGATGCAGGTAAAAGAAGAGATAATGAAGCTCCTGAATGTAGGATTTATCAAGGTAATCGAATACCCAGAATGGCTAGCCAATACAGTGCAGGTGGCCAAAGAAAATGGGAAGATACGAGTTTGTGTTGACTTCAGAGACCTGAACAAGGCATCCCCTAAAGATGACTTCCCATTGCCAAACAAAGACATGTTGGTCGATGCTATCGCAACTTATGAAGTTCTCTCATTCGTGGATGGTTTCGCAGGATACAACCAAGATTTCATGGCAGAAGAAGACCAACACAAAACATCATTCACCACACCTTTGGGAACATTCTGTTATACGGTCATGCCGTTTGGTCTAAAGAATGCAGGGGCTACTTATCAGAGGGCAGTTACAACACTATTCCATGATATGATCCACAAGGAAATAGAGGTATACATGGAAGACATGATTATCCACTCCAGAAGGACAGATGGCCAACACTTCATTGATCTTAGAAAATTCTTTAATAGACTGAGGCAACACAAGATGAGGCTCAACCCTGCAAAATTCTCATTTGGGCTGGTCAAAGGAAAAGTATTAGGATACATGGTCACCAAACGCGGCATAGAAGCAAACCCCGCCAAGATAAAGGCTATCATAGACATGCCACCGCCAAGAACACAGAACGAGGTGAAAGGATTCATGGGCAGACTCCAATACATCAGTCGATTCATCAATCAACTGACTACAATGTGCGATCCTATCTTCAAGCTACTTAAGAAAAATGCATCACAAGAATGGACCGAAGAATGTCAAGAAGCATTCGAGGAAGTAGAACACTACTTAACCTCCCCACCCATCCTGGTTCCACCGCACAAGGAGAAACCCTGAAACTTTACCTCACGGTTACTGAAAATGCACTAGGAGCTATGCTTGCTCAAGAATAGCCAAATTCCCACATAGAGAATGCAATTTACTTTGTTAGCCATCAATTCCAGGGCAGTGAAGTCAACTAATCCCCACTCGATAAGTCTTGTGCTGCGCTCGTCTGGGTAACACAGAGGTTAAAACACTATATGGAAGCCTTTCCAGTTCATCTCATCGCATGAATGGATCCTCTGAAGTACATCCTTGATAAATCCGACCTGTCTTCACGCTTGGCCAAATGGTATTTCATGCTCGCGGGATATAATATTACTTACGTCACTCAGAAATCCGTCAGGGGGAGTGTATTCACAGATCAGTTAGCCAAATTTCTTTGTGATGAAGTGAAGGGGGAAGACCCGCAATTCCCTGATGAAGACATCATGAGTATAGAGGACGGAAATAAGTGGTAATTATTTTTCGATGGCGCAGCCAATAAGAAAGGTTATGGCATCGAAATGCTATTGGTAGATCCCGACGACATCTATACTCTGCTAGCAATACACCTCGACTTTGATGCCACTAATAACACTGCCGAATACGAAACTTGTATAGCGGAACTCAAAGCAGCCCTAGAACGCAATGTGACTGAACTCGAGGTGCATGGAGATTCTCAGTTGATCATCAATCAAACACTGAAGAAGTGGAGGATCCAAGATCCGACCCTTCAAAGATACAATGCATACCTCCAAGAGTTAGTGCAACAATTCCAAGATGTCTCGTTCCACTACCTCCCAGAGACAAAAACCGGTTTGCAGATGCTTTGGCTACGCTTGCTTCCTTGGTCGAAATCCCTGCAGGAAAAGCAGTAAAACCCTTCAAAGTAACTCGACGAGCAACTCCTGCCTACTGCGCCATCATAGACCTCCATGACTACAAGGATGAGTGGTTATCCAAATTCGCCACCATCGATGATTTCGATAAGAAACCTTGGTATTATGACATTTGGCATTTCATCCTGGATGGAACCTTCCCGCCTGAGGCCGATAAGAAAACTCAGGTTGCCCTTAAAAGATTGGCAGCTAAGTATGTCATCATTGCTAATCGCTTGTTCAAAAAGTACTCCAAAAGGAACCTCCTCTGCGCCACCGAAGAAGAGGCCCAAGAAATAATGAACCATGTTCATCAAGGAGTGTGCGGAACCCACATGAGCAGAAATATGCTCACCAAGAAGATCATCAGACAAGGATACTTTTGGTTAACCATGGAAGTAGACTGCACCAACATGGTCAAGAAATGCCATAAGTGCCAGGTCCACGCTAACCTTCAGCATGCACCACCTTTCTTACTGTACTATGACGTCCCCTTGGCCCTTCTCTACATGGGGCATAGATGTGATTGGAAAGGATTGGCTCGATAAACTACCCTTCACACTTTGGGGATACCGTACCTCGGTTCGAATAGCCACCAGCGAGACTCCATACGCCCTCGCATACGGAATGGAAGTCGTTCTACCTATAGAACTAGAGGTGCTTTCACTAAGGGTTCTCCTAGAAAATCAAGTGAACGAAGTTGAATGGTTAGAAAAAAGATACGAAGAGCTAGCCCTGCTAGACGAGAGGAGACTGAGAGCGGCCGAGCACACTCAAGCCTACCAAAGAAGAATGACAAGAGCTTTCAATAAAAAGGTCAAAATGAGGAATATAAGAGTAGGTGACCTAGTTCTATGCGAACACTGCCCTGGACCTTTTAACCTTCTAGGCAAGTGGGGGCCAAGATGGATAGGACCCTACATCGTAAAGAAGATATTCTCTGGGGGAGCCCTTCAGCTGGTGGATTTAGACGGAGATCAACTACCAAAGCCGGTCAACATGGACAAACTCAAGAAGTACTTCGCGTGAATTGGCCTCTTAAAAAAAATCGCTCGCTAGGTTGAAAATCCCAAAAGGGAAGACCTAGGCAAAAATTAGAGCTCGCACAAGAAAAGAAGCCCGCTAGATTGAAAACTTGAAAAGGCGGTGTAAGTGCCCCAATCTGGGTCGTTAATGTTTCGTCAACCCAAATTAATGATTTATAATCATTTAGGGGCATTTTGGACATTATTTTGATAATTTGAATGAGGAAGGACCTTTTAGGAATAAAAATATGGCCAAGGACCTCGCTGGAATCCATCATTTCCAAGGAAAATCACCTTTTTGACCAAATAAGAAGCAGCCAAAACAGCTTTTCTGCAAATCAGGCACGCTGACGATCTTATCCTCGCGGATAAGATTGTACCGACGATCTTATCCATCCGGATAAGATTGCACCCCTGGCCAATTTATAAATTGAGTCTTTCTCCTTCATTTTCAGTAGCAAGAAAACACATTTCCTACTGTTACTCTGCTGAAATTCCATCTGAAAACAGCCTTCAACACTCCCACCACTCCAATTCAACACCAAATCTATTACTAAACCAAACACAAGCCATTTAAGTTCTCAAATCCTAAACACAAACCCAAGAAAGATTGGTAAACCCTTGTTCTCCCTACTCAAACCTCCTTTGTTCATGCATCCATTTCATTTCTCCATGATGTGATTTTACTTACTTGTTGCTCGTTCCCCCTCCCCCTTGTCCTAGGATCCAAGAGGATCTCCATGGAGTTCATCTCCATGGATGATTCGCTACAAGGATTTACTCTTTCACATTAACTAGTCTTTACTTGTTACTTACTCACTTGACCTAGAAGATGGTAATCTTGGAGTCAATCTCCATAGGTGATCACTTCTAAATGGTCCATATTTTTACTTCCATGTCTCTTTACATTAACTAGTTCTTACTTGTTATTTGACCTAGAATATGGTCATCTTGGAGTCAATCTCCATAGATGATCATTTCAAATGGTCCATAGTCTTCATTTCCTTGTAAATGTTCCCCCTCATAGTCTAAGATGTTCACCTTGAAACCTTTTCCATGGATGAACATCCTTAAGACTCATATATTTTAGGTCATACAAGATGTATGAGATACACTTGAGTATAGATCTCAAGGATGGTCCTTCTCGTGACCATTTTAGAGATCTTCCTCTAAAAGTTGATACATCTTGACCTATTCCTTGTTCATTAATTTACTTTCAAGTCAAATCCCCCTTCCCTTTGTAAATGACATGTTTTCAAGTCCTAATGTACCCCTGGGATGGCTTGATTAAGTGGATTCATCACTTATGACCACTAATCAAAGTCTAGGGAAAGCGAGGACAAAACATGGATGCCAAAAATCCAAACATTTCCTTTGTTTTCTGTTTACAGTTTTATTTCCAGTTAAGTCCTGTAAATCCAGTTAAATTTCTGGAAATTACAGTGACTGATTAGGAAACTGTAAAAAATATTGACACAGTAGGTTAGTTCGCGCGAATAAGATTGCACTACAATCTCATCCACGCGGATAAATTTCACTACAATCTCATCCACGCGGATAACATTGTCATCTGCAAACAAATTTCCAGTTTCTGTTATTTTCCAGTTTAGTCACTGTTTTAAAACTATTTTCCAGTTCAGTCCCTTGTATTTCTGTTGTTTCTAGAAAATCCTTTAATTCAAAATCTTTTTCAAAACGCACACACACACACACACACAAGATTTCAAGTGAGGAAGACTCGTCATACGAGGCATTCCGGGTGAACGCCAAACGTTCTTCCCGGAGTGTAACGTGACCTCCAGACTCATTTCTCTAATTTTGAGCATTTTTCAAAGTTTTGGCCCTTAAACTATAATGACGTGGCTAGTCCGTTCATTTTTTTAAGTCCGCTAAAGATTTACCCATTTCCAAAAATCTTTTCAAAAACTTCCCAAAGTTTTGTCGGGTGCCAAAAAATCTGGTACATCATAGGCGGTCTAGGCAAAAACCAGGGTGTGCATTTATAAAAAAAAAAGAGGGCCTTGTCTCGCGCGAGACTACCCCTCTGTCAGAAAATGATTTTTTGTCCAATTTCTCTCAAAAATGAACTACGTCGACCTGAGCCTCTTATTTAATTGATGTAAAATAGGAACGTATGGTCCCTCAACTGATTTATAACTTTATAAAATTTAACGAAGTATGTTTTTTAACACTAATTCTTTCGTTGTTGTTTTAATGCAAATTAAATAAAAATAAATTAACCATATGGTCCCTCAACTGATTTATAACTTTATAAAATTTCAGAACTACCATTGTACCAAAAAAAAAAAAAAAGCATTACCACTTCTCTCCCCTCACACACACACTTTATCTCTCTCTCTCTCTCTTTAACTTTCTCTCTCTACCCCATCTTCTTCCTCATCTTCCAATCCACCCACCTTCATCAGCTCACCCAACATCACCCCCACCTCCACCCTCCACTCCTCTCTCACCACCCAACTCTACCCACCTACGTCGCCTTCCTTGCCCCTCTCCCCCAGCTCCGCCCCACCACCTCCTATATTATTAATTTCTAAATTTATAGAAAATATGAGAGGAAAATTAAAGGCATTGTTTGAGGCAAATAGAAAGCATAAAGAATAATAATATGGATCATCATAGGGATTTTTTTTATATATACTCCCTCCGTCCCACCTCACTTGACACTTATTTCCATTTTGGGCCGACCCAGCTCACTTGACACTTCCCAAAATAGCCTACTTTTTATAATTTTATATTCACTCACCCCACCACTCATTCTCTCTCTTCATTTTTCACCACTCAATTTATTCAACCAACACTACTATTTACCCCACTCATTCTCTCTCTTCATTTTCTACCACACATTTTTTTTATTTTATTCTTTTTTCTTAGTTCCCGTGCCCACCTCAAGGGTGTCAAGTGAGGTGGGACGAAGGGAGTATATACTAGATATGCATAAAAAGAAAAGAAAATGCAACTAAGTTAAAAAAGAAAATTTTAAACTAGAAAGCATGTAAATCTATACTAAAAAGCATGTAAATTTAAACTAAAAAAACAAGTAAAATAAAGATATATATACCCCCCCACACTTGAAATGATCATTGTCCTCAATGTTTCAAGGAACAACGTCAATCCCGGGAGGGTAAAGAGAAACTTATTGTAATGGTGGTTGTGGTGGAAAGTTGTCCCAATGGCTTGTCCCATAATTGTAAACGTCATCAATTCTTTCTTGAACATGTTGAACACGACCATTCATTTGGTCGAGATGTTGAAGAATTTGGGCGTTTTGTTGAAGTAGTTGGCCTTGTTGGATAAACAGTTGGTCGAACCTTTGGTAGAAGTCGGGTGGCATTGGGGCTTTCTCATCTTATTCTTCTTCTTCTTGGCCCTCTTCTTGAACCATAGCATTTGGAAAAGTCCAAGTCTCGAGCTGCCTGACTTGTATGTGGGGTAAATTATTGCTTGGGAGTACAATATAGGGTGTTTTTCCTGCCCCTACTAACCAGTTGTACTATCTATTTCCCCTCTCCAAAATGAGATGCATAGTCCGAAGAGTTGGAATGTCCAAATTTGTTGATCCCCTTACCTCAACCCAATCATCAGGTACCACAAAATCAAAATGCTTGGCAAACAATGTAACAATTCCTCCGATATGAATTTCTCTGTTAAAGGTTGGAGAAATGATATCACCAATCAAATCGAAGAGGAAGTTGCAAATGTTCATCCTCCTACGCCCCCAAACAAAACACCACAATAAAAACAACTCCTTTCTATTGACCGTTCCTTTATCCTCCCTAGCAAAGACGGTACAAGCGTAGATTCTATGCATGAGGCAGAGGGATGGGTGAATGATAGAGGAGGCTTTATCGTTTTGGGATTTGAAAGATGGAAGGCCGGTTATTTGGTTCCAAAAAGCATTCTCATTAAATTCAACGGGCATATCGGGAAAAGATTCGGTTTGAAAAGACAATCCCAAAATTCTGCTAATATCAGCCCCGGTTAAATGAAGCTCTCTTCCGCAAAGGCGAAAGTCGATATGGAACTGATTAAAAGTTATTCATGTCAATCTACAAGTCTCCTCCACAATCCTACTCTTCACCGTGCTCAAAAATTCTAGGGTAAGTTTTTCATAGGTCTTCTCATGGATTTGGAGAATTCCCTCGGATCTTAACCCCATATGCAAAGTTAAAACATCCCCATAAATTCATAATGATCGAAGGGCAGGTCTATCAGGAAATTGGGTTGGTCTAAGGCCCCGATTGTTTCACCGTAAAATATTTTTCGGAAAATGTTTTCCGTAAAATAACTTGTTTTCCGTTGTTTTATTGTTTTTCGGAAACACCGTAAAACATTTTTCGCTGTTTGGTTGTTTTTCGGAAAATATTTTCCGTAAAATAACTCGTTTTCCGGTGTTTGGTTGTTTTTTGAAAAATGGAGAAAACGTTTTTCGGAAAACATTTTACGCTCTTCCTAAGTAGAACGACTTACTGACATTGTCCTAAGTAAAATATTTTTCGAAAAACGGTGCCCTTCATGTACAACTCATATTTCACAAGATACAACATTCTACTTCCTCATTCTAATAATAATAATAATAATAATAATAATAATAATAATAATAATAATAATAATAATAATAATAATAATAATAATAATAATAATAATAATAATAATAATAATAATAATAATAATAATAATAATAATAATAATAATAATAATAATAATAATAATAATAATAATAATAATAATAATAATAATAATAATAATAATAATAATAATAATAATAATAATAATAATAATAATAATAATAATAATAATAATAATAATAATAATAATAATAATAATAATAATAATAATAATAATAATAATAATAATAATAATAATAATAAATAATAATAATAAAATAATAATAATAATAATTACAAAAATAAAATAATAATAATAAATAATAATAATAATATAAAATAATAATTAATAATAATAATAATAATAATAAAATAATAATAATAATAATAATAAAATAATAATAATATATACTCCCTCCGTCCCGCCCGAAAGGGCAATTTTGCCTCCTAGCACGGAAATTAAGAAATGAATAAGAAAAGTGATGTAAGAAGGAGAAAAAGGTTAAATGTTGTGAGTATGAAAAATTAAATATGAGAAAGAATGAGTGGGAGGAATAGTTAGGAGAGAGAATGTTGTGAGTGTAAAAGTAAAGTAGGAGAGAGAATGAGTGGGGTAGGAAGAGTATAAAAATAATAAAAACTTTCCTTTTTGGGGTTGTGCCCTTTTAAATGGGACGCCCAAAAAGGAAATTTGTGCCCTTTCGGGCGGGACGGAGGGAGTATATAATAATAATAATATTAATAAAAATAATAAAAATAAAAATAATTAATAATAGTAATAATAATAAAATAGTAATAATAATAATAATAATAATAATAATAATAATAAGAATCATATAATAATAATAATAATTAAAAAATATATATATAATAATAATAAAAAGAAAATTAATAATAATAATAATAATAATAATAATAAAAAAAACATTTTCCTAACCAAACAGCCAAAAACATTTTACGCCCTTTCTAAGTAAAACATTTTCCTTACCAAACAGCCGAAAATATTTTACTCCCTTTCTAAGTAAAAATTTTTCCGGAAAACATCTTCTTTTACAGGAAAACATTTTACGGGAAAACATTTTACAGGAAAATATTTTTCGAAAAACGTTTTCCGAAAAATGTTTACGTCGAAACAAACGGAGCCTAATTCTTTTTAAACTCAGGGCGATGAATCTTGCCGTTTCCCTGGCACTTCTGAATTCTATCCTCAAGGTATCGAGGGTTGGATTCAAGTTAGAGGTAGAGGGTTGATCCTTCCGAGACTTTTTAGATACCCTTTCTGCAACATTTCCTTTGCTTTTGAACTCATTTTATCAAAAACCAAAAATTTGGAAAAACAAGAGAAGTAAGAAAATTTTACCCAGAGAAATTGATGATATAAATCTTGAAATCCTTGTTGCCCAGCCTTAGATTATCCAAAAGCTTCCTTCTTGCACTTTAAATCCAGAACAATCCCTTAAAACTTTTGAAATGGGTGAAAATTTTGGGATTTTTCGGATTTTGGGTTTTAAGGGGATTTTGGAATGATTTTGATGATGGAAAGGTGTTTGGCTGATGAATTTGTAAGGATTTAAGGTTGTATTGTGGAATTAAAGGGTGGATATGGAGGTATTTAAGGTGGGTGGGGCGGAGGTATAGAGAGAGAAGTGAAGAGAGAGAGAGAGAGAGAGAGAGAGAGAGAGAGAGAAGATGAGGTGAATGAGGGAAGGGGATGAATAGGCGTAGCTTTTGACTGAAAAGGCGCGACCTTCTAGGCGTTTTGCACGGTTGAGTCAAGGGAGTTGCACGGCCGCTCCCCTTCGTTGAGTCAACTTACCCAACTCGATACGAACAGCACGGCCGTTCCAAGGTATAGAGCACGACCGTGCTAACCACTTTTCACCATTTTTAATTTTTCTCTTATTTTTGTATACCTATAAAACAGAGTTAGCACATAAAAAATAATAAAATATAAAACACAAAAAATATAAAATATAAAAAAATAAAAATATTATACAATAACAACAAAAATTAATCCATCGGTTACCATCCCGATGATGCTTGTTTTAGGTCATTAGCTCGACCCCTTTCAGTTAGTAGGTAATGCATGATATCTTTGTGGCCTTTTGTCGTTGACAATTTGCCAATGCAATCCTTCCGGAGTAATTAATATTTTTTGCGGTAGACATTTTTTCATCCCGATTTTTTTTGTAGAACAAACGACCTATAGTCCTTGCATCTTTGAAAATTTGAAGTGCCCTTCTTCTTTGTTCTCTTTTGTTCTTTCACTGCATCGTTAGTTTCGGGACAAGCAGAAATATCTATTGCATCAAAATTATTATTGCAATTCAAAGGTTCATCATTTATGGGATCATTTTCTATTTCTTCCTTTGATTGCGATTTCTCACCCATTTCATATTCTTCACTTGGGGTGTAGGTCTCTAAATAGGGATCCTCGAGATCTGATCTTTTCATATCAAATTCGAATTTTTCTTTCCCAACATTTAGGGAAAATGTGCCATTTTTCACATCAATAATTTCCCCAGCAGTGGCAAGAAATGGCCTTCCTAAAATGACGGGAATTTGATGATCTTCTGCCATATCAAGGATCACGAAGTCGACAGGGATGATCAAGCTCCCTACTCGACATGGCATGTTTTCCATAATACCAATGGGGTATTGAATGAAACGGTCTGCCAATTGGAGAGATATGGTGGTGGGTTTGAGTTCCCCAATACCAAGTTTCTCACTTACCGATAATGGCATTAAACTTACGCTAGCTCCTAAGTCAAGCACAGCGTTATCAATATTAATTCTACCAACACAATAAGGAATTGTAAAAGTGCCCGGATCCTTTAATTTTGGAGGATTTTTATTTTGCAAGACAGCATTTACTTCCTCCGCTAACATAACATTTTCATATTCTACTAGCCTTTCTTTTTCAAAAATCAATTGCTTTAAAGGTTAACTGATAAAGGCATTTCTTCAAGTTTTTTGAAATATGGAATGTTAATATTAATGGCATCCAAGTTCTCAAGAAGTTCAACATAATCCTTGACTTTTTTCTTAGGGGATTCCGCCCCCGAATTAGTCTCAATCATCGGTGGAATTGGATTACAATCAATCTTTCTAGGGCATTAATTTAGCATTTCATGTTCATCCCTAGTATTTACCATATTCACATGCTCATTTGGCCTTTGAGGTTGATCGGGAAGACTCCCTTGTGGTCTACTCGTTGGGATAGCCTGTTGAGCTTGTTGAGTTTCTAGCATCTTATTATGCGCTGCTAAGTTATCAAACCTAGCATTTAAAAGTTTAAAACAATCCCTAAATTCATTATTGATCTTTTCTTGAGAATTTTTATTTTCTACTACGAAATCCATTAAAAGATCTAATTTTGATTTAGGAGGAAAGGTATTTGTATTGTTATTGAAATTCTTTGGTGCAAATCCCGAAGGTTGTGTAGATGGCTGCGGGTTTAGAATGTTGTTATTCTTATAGGAGAAGTTGGGGTGATTCCTCCATTCGGGATTGTATGTATTAGAATACATCTCCCCCCCCCCTTCTATCCAAAAAAATTCACAAATTTCACTTGATCATTAGAACTAATGTCAAGCAACATGCAATTATTCGTACTATATGAGTTAGACCCATATAGTTCACACAAAACATTTATATTT
The DNA here is from genome assembly GCA_022495995.1 of Adenophora triphylla var. japonica. Taxonomy (NCBI): domain Eukaryota; kingdom Viridiplantae; phylum Streptophyta; class Magnoliopsida; order Asterales; family Campanulaceae; genus Adenophora; species Adenophora triphylla. Next base: position 131,926 of record JAFEMH010005567.1, on the reverse strand, counting down.
GCCACGGGATTGACATTAAGATTCTCAATTTTTTTCAAAAGCATGTCAACATTAAAAGAGAGAAGAGTAACTGCATCAACATTATATTTACCAGGCGTACCTTGTTGTTGCTCCCTCTCATTTGACCACTGGTAGTGGTTCAATGCAATATTTTTGATAAGGTCATATGCCTCATCGACACCCTTGTTCATCAATGCTCCTCCTGCAGCAGCATCAATGGTCTCTCTTGTCTTAAATATGAGACCGTTGTAGAAGGTGTGAACAATTAACCACTTTTCGAGCCCGTGGTAGGGGCACATTCTGAGAAGTTCCTTGAACCGCTCCTATGCGTCATACAAAGTTTCACTATCCATTAGACAGAAGATAGTGATCTTCGTGCGAATTTGGGCTGTTTTGCTTGGTGGGAAGAAACGCCCAAGGAATGCTTCTTGAACTTTGTCCCTTGTTGTTAACGAATTTTGGGGGACCGAGTTTAACCATTTCTTCGCCTTATCCTTAAGAGAGAAAGGAAAAAAGGCGCATCCGAATTGCTTCCGGAGTGACATTCTGGATACGTGTGGTGTCACAGTATTCCAAGAATGTTTGGATGTGGAGATGAGGGTCTTCGAAAGCAGTGCCGCTGTATTGTTTAATCATAACCATATGCAAAAGTTGCGGCTTTATCTCAAAGTTGGCTGCTTCGGCATTCGGCACAACTATAGGGGATCTAGTTCCCGGGGTACTTGGATTTACAAAGTCCCGTAGGGTCCTACGTTTGTGGCTCTCCGTCCGCCGTATGCTTGTTTAGTGTTTCCTTGAGTTTTCTTAATCTTTAGTGAAAGCTTCGTTCGGGTTCCGGATCAAAATTGTCAAAGAATGTTCAAGCCCGTTTCATACACTATGAGAAAAACACTTAAAAAGAAGATTAAACGTAACAGAGTATCGAAAAAAAAATATAAAAACAAAATTAAAAACAAAAATTGTAGTAAAGACGAAAACAAAAAGTAAACCGTTGTCCTCGGCAACGTCGCCAAAAACTTGTCCGGTCGAAACTTAACAGTTTATTTTAAAATCCGCAAGCGCACGGGCTATTGAAATATAGCGGGTGCAAGTACGGGTCGATCCCACAGGGACATGATTTACTTTAGAATGAATTTGTTTTTACTATAATTGTAAAAAGGATTGGGAAAAATAAAGATTGGTTTTAGGAAGAGAATGAAGCATACGCAGAAAATACTTTAAATATAACTCTTATAAACGAAGCATTCTCGGGATTAGAAATCATTTACACAATTTGTTCATCATATAGTCGTTGTCTTAGAAAATATAGGTTTTCATAAAAATCAAGGATGGTATGTTAGGCTTACACTACTTCTCACGGTCAAGACAATAGCGTTGTATCCTTCACTAATTATGTCCTAACTTTTTGAGATTTCCGTTTATGGTACTCCCGCCCTGTCACAAACGGGCATTTCGGCTTATCTCTAGTTGATCATAATTAGTAAGAATCCAATAAGAATGAGAGTCAACATACTTTCTATTAAAGGAACATCCCTAGGCCATTGAACTACTCTCGTGATCAATGAAACCTAGTTTCTCTATATGGTTCCGTCAATCAAGATTCTCCACTAGGTACTTCTCTCGATCGACTGAATCATACAAGTTGGACGTCTCCAAAATGTAAGTAATTTTGAGTTTGATATAAAGAAATTGTTTTAGATGAAGATAGAAAACAAGACTTTCATATTTAAGATGATGAACAATATATGCTTTGAGTTTCCAACCTCAAGAATAAGGGGGATTACTCACTAGCCATGTAAAAATAAATAAGCATAACAATAATAAAAGATAGAGTAAGAAAAATTTATGATTATTGAGAGATGAATGACTGGAATAATACTTCAACTTTTATTGCTTCTTTCCAAAGGAAACTTCAAGAACAAAAACAGACTTGAATCTTCAAAAATCTTTGGAAATCAATGTATAATGTACTTGTAACTTTGCTATACTAATCTCTAACAATTTTTGATGGTTTTTAGATTTTTTAGATTGATTACAAGTGGTCTATTTAAAATGGGGAGGAGGCTCTTCAAAGTGGTGCCATTGAAAGGTGCCTTTAGAATCTGCAGGTGCCATTTGCACGGCCGAGCTAAGGATGTTGCACGGCCGTGTCATCTTGGCGCCTGTTTTGGATTTGAACTTGGGCAAATGGCACGGCCGCTCCGTGTTTGCTGCACGGCTGCTCTGTGTTTTGGGGCCAAAAATGGCCCGGACATGGCCAAGTGCACGGCCGCTCTTTCTTGGCTGCACGGCCGCTCTGGCTGAATTTTGGCTTGTGTGCTTGGTTTGCTTGTTGTTCTTTCATGCCTTTGCAATAAGATGTCCAAGCATCCTTTGATCATAAAATAGACTCCAAAAACCTATCTAAAATGCATAATATACACCAAAAGCGTAAAATCGAAAATATATATAAAAGAAGCTAAAAATAGATTAAAATAAAATCTATATGATAATAAAATTAAAAAATTTGCTATGAAAATATAGGATAAATGACTATATAATAGTCACTTATTAGTCATTCACCCTTTATTTTATGTGCCCAATTAGTGGGACTTTACAATCTTTTATTGACATGTCTTAAGGGAATTCACGCTGTTAGTTTAAAAAATCAGATATAATTTATTTATTTTTTCTCCTAAAGTTGATAAAAATCGACAATAAGGGGGCGTTTGGTTTGTGGTAAAGTGAGAGAAAGTGGGAAAATGGAATGGACAATTCCTTTTGACTTTTCCAATGAGCATGTTTGGTTCATTCTTTTGAAAAATTTTCCAAATTTCATTCCTTGGAATGAATTTTCATTCCATCCAAAAATGGGAGGATTGATCAATTCCATCAAATTCATTCCATTGGACTCAAACCCAAATTATTATTCTGTCATCAATCCAAATAATAATAATAATAATAATAATAATAATAATAATAATAATAATAATAATAATAATAATAATAATAATAATAATAATAATAATAATAATAATAATAATAATAATAATAATAATAATAATAATAATAATAAATAATAATAATAATAATAATAATAATAATAATAATAATAAAATAATATTAATAACATTATAATTATAAAATAATAATAAAAGGAAAATAATAATAATAAAATAATAAAATAAAAATAAAATAATAATAATAATAATAATGATAAAATAATAATAATAATAATAATTAAATAATAATTAAATAATAATTATAATAAAATAATAATAATAAAATAATAATAAAAATAATAATAATAATAAAATAATAATACTATAATAATAATAATAAAATAATAATAATAATAATAATAATAATAATAATAATAATAATAAAATAATAATAATATAATAATAATAAAAATAATAATAAAAAATTAAATAATAATAATAATAATAATAATAATAAAATAATAATAATAATAATAATAATAATAATAATAATAATAATAATAATAATAATAATAATAATAGTAATAATAATAATAATAATAGTAATAATAATAATAATAATAATAATAATAATTAAAATAATAATAATAAATAATAATAATAAAAAATAATAATTAATAATAATAAAATAATTATTATAATAATTATTATAATAATAAAATAATAATAATAATAATAATAATTATTATTATTATTATAAAATAATAATAATAATAATAAAATAATAATAATCAATAAAAATTATAAATAAAAATTATAAAATAAAATAATAACATATTATATTATTTGATGTCAAAATAAATTAGATTATAATATTTGCTGTAAATATATTTTTTATGTTTATTTTTACTTAAATGGGACAAAGGGAGTACATAATTAATGAGTTTTTACATGAATTTAAAAAAGGGTATCTGGACATTTTATCAAATATTAATTCCATTCCAACAGTTCTGTCTTGAAATCAAATATGAATTGCCAAGAAATTGAATGACAATTCCATTCCATTTCGTGCCAACTAAACACAAGGTTTGATCAGTTTTTATTCCTTTTCAATTTCTTCAGAAATCCAATTTCATTAACCACTCCATTCCTTTAATTTTTTTTCTCCCGAACCAAACGCCCCTAAGATTAAAAAAAAAATAGACTCTCGTTTAATAAGCCACTGGATGATACATAAATAACTGTGAGCCTATTTGTGTCGGCCTCTCAATTATGGAACTTACATATTACTTCTCCGGTCCCAAATCATTAGTCCCTTTTTTTAGTTTTGTTTGTTCCTAAAAATAATCTCATTTCTAAAATTGAAAACTTGAAACCATCGAACTTCTAATATTGTCATTATTATATGCTAAAATGATGGAGTTGGTCTTATGAAAAATTATGAAAAATGCGTTTTTTCTGTCACTTAGAAAAAACGTGTTTTGGGTTTTCCGTTTATGCCAGTGCCTGTTTAACAAAGTGCCAGTGTGATAAAGTGTCAGTACATGTGTAACAAAATGTCAGTGAAAAAAGTGCCAGTACCAATTTAACAAAGTGCCGCATCGACACTTTGTTAACCGGCACTGTCACTTTTACACGAGCACTTTTATATACATGAACTGGCACTCTTCACACTGGCACTCTGTTCCACTAACACTGGCACTTTGTTACACTAATATTTTTGCTGGCTCTCAAAAACACAAGCACTGGCATTCAAAAAAAATATGGACTGGCATTCAAAATCATGTACACTGGCACTCAAATACACATACACTGGCACTCAAATTCCCATCTGATTTGTTCTGCACTAGCATTAATATTCTTTATACTGGCATTCAAAAAAACATGGACTGGCATTCGAATTAACATGTACTGGCACTCGAATTAAAATGCACTGGCACTCCATCTCCGATCATCTTCTTCATGCACCGGCACTCGAATTAACATGTACTGGCACTCGAAAACACATGAACTGACATTCATAAACACATGCACTGGCATCTAATTACCCAGTCCATCAAACCACCATCGCCAAAATCCGATCAATATCAAACATCAAGAACTCCAATTTTTCAGCTCGACCTCCAACATCCAGTCCATTTGCAGCACGAATCAAATCAAATGCATTATCGTAAAAGGGGAATCTATGATCCAAACTTAGGTAAAGAGGAAAAAGGCCTCTTGCTGCGATGAACTCACGAATCAAAATATCATCACTGCCTCCATGAACCAAAACAAATTGTATATCCCCAACCCCAGTACCCCACTATCTTACCCATCAACCTTCAATTCACAAAATCCATAGCTAAATTCAAGTTTTGAATCAATCAATTCCTTCAAAATTCACATCCAAATTTGGATAATGGTTGTTTGAAGAGGAATAAAGATTCGAGCTTCTTTTGCAGTCGCTGACAATAATGGAGAGGAAGGAGATGAAGGCGGACGGGCCGGTGGAGATGGCGAGGAAGAAGATCAGGTGGGTAGCGTCGTCGCCGAAGGTAAAGTTGGGCGCCGCAAGCGAGGGAAGAGTCGACGTCTTCTAAAAACACGTTTTTTTCTAAGCTTGAAAAAAACACATTTTTTACAAGTTTTTGGCAAAAAGATGCAATCCGTGCAAAAAACTGAGTCACTTTCGTTGAGATTTTTTTCTCAAAATATTTATTTTTAAAAATATAATTTTCAAAATAACAACCCTTCCAAGCTATTTTTTTCTTTCTTTCGATACGAGTTCGACTTCTTTTGGCGGAACTCACTTTGAGGGGCATTATACAAGCTCATAGGGAGGAATATCAGACTCACTTTGAGGGCATTATACAAGCTCACAGGGAGAAATTTCAGAGACAGACTGGCATAAGAAAGGGGTCTAGGTTGCGATATCCGGTAAACAAATACACTCTATCTTCATATGATAAAATATATGAAAGAAAGAATAAATGAGTTTTGATTAGTGTTGGGTATGCATACTTTAATCCTCCTTGCTTTAGCTTTAATTTGATTGATACCATAACTTCATCTATATTTTCTGGACTTTAGGCCCATATGTAATGAATCTTATATTTCAATTTTTTAGTATAAGTCCATTTTATAGAATATATTTATTTAGGCTTGAAGACTGGCACAAGACTTACTGGACATGAGGTTTCAAATTATAAAGTTTTAGACCGCACGTATGAAACCGCACCTGCAAATCGCTGTGTGAAATTCCTACCCTGAAACCGCACTTTGAAGACCAAAGTAAAACCTCGTTGGTGAAATCGCACTTCCTAAACCGCATCATCACCAAACCGCATCCAATGATTGAAGACTTGAAGTTGGAACACTTATGACTGTTGGAATTCACGTCAGCAATATTAGAAGTCAATCACAAAATTTTGTCACGTGACTAACTGTCAGACAGAATCTGCAAGAATTCTGAAAAGGTGACAGATGTCCTTCATTCCTTAAATACAGCTGAGGTCTGATCAGCCTTATTTGCATCTTCTGAACAAAGGGACAAAAGTAGATTTGTGGACCAATCAGACTGCACCGGTACAGTACTTGCACAGCTGTATCATAACGGCTATTTTCTTGACGTTTGGGTATAAATATCCCCACTCTTCAATATTTGAAGATTGCTTGAGAAATTGATTTTACAGTGAGTTCATAAGAAGATTGAAGCTTTTCCCAGTAATATTCAACCCTTTGAATCTTCATCTTCTTACTTTAAAAAAATATCACAACCCAGAAATCAAGCCTTTAACACCAAGAATTCTTGAGCTCTATATCATACAGATTCAAAGAGCCTTGATTCTTGTTTATCACACACACACCTCACTTGATTAATCACACAGTTTAATTCATTTGAGATACACTGGTTATAGTTTAGGATTTGATCTTCATAGAATATATTTTAGATCTGAGTATTGATTCTTGTACTTTGTAATCTCTCTCATACTCTAATATAAAATCTAGCATTAGAAATTCAAGACTAATCATCTTGGTAGTGGAAGTAAATCATTTACGATTAAACCACTCTAAATACTGTGTTATTATATTTCTGCATTTTTACTTACTGTTCATTACTGATTATTTTGTCGTTATCTGTTTGATCTTCATATAGGTTATCCATTGTTGTGAATTGTGTTTCTAGTTAATCTTGTCAAAACCTCGCTTTACTGTTTGTGAAAACCGCACACAAAACCGCACCTCTAAACTGCACTCTAATACTTAAATTCCTATGTGCATTTTGCAATCCTACTTGCAATTTTAATACACTGCAAGCGGTTTTATAAGCAAGAGGTTTTATTTTCAAAAAGAGGGCAAAAAATTTATAGCAGCTATTCAACTCCCTCTAGTTGTTTTTCACCCTTGTTGCCACCTTTGGGACCAACAAGTGGTATCAGAGCAAAACACATTTATAAAACTTCTGTTTTTCAAGCTTAACAGCTTGTGTGCCGATTCATTATGACAAACTCAAAAACCATGACAACGGTTAACTGCTCACACATTCCTATTCTGGATGAAGACCATTTTGACATCTGGAAGGTTCGAAGGTTAATCCATTTGGAAACTATTGATGAAATGCTGGTGGAGTGTGTGACGAATGGCCCCTTTGTTCCCTTGAAGGCCAACACCAATCCAACCACCAGAGCTGAAACTCCAAAGGATAAAAAGCTGAAAGCTGAGTGGGCTGATGAGGAAAAACAATTAGTTGCTTTGGACAACAAAGCAGGATTCATCATTTCAGGAACCTTGCCCGTTTCAACTCTTCAAAAGGTCATGTACAGCAAAATCGCAAAGCAGATGTGGGATGCCATTGAGAGCTACCTCGAAGGAGATGATCTCTGCAAGGAAAATAAGAGATATGTTGTTGAAAGATCCTACAACAACTTAAACAATAAATCAAACGAAACCTTGCGTCAAACTTATGATCGCTTCATTGAGGTAGTTAATGCTTGTAGATCTCTTGGCAAACTAGCTACTTTGGGTGGGTTAATAAAGCCACATCTCTTGAGAACTCTAAATATTTAAATACTTGGACGTTAAGTAACTTGTATGCAAATCTTAAAGTCCATGAGCTTAAATTAGATCATATTGAAGAAGTTGAAGGAAAAGGAAAATCACTTTCTATGTCCGTAGTGGAACATGTTAACAAACCATCTACTTCAAATCAAACCTCAGATCCTTCCATCTCAACCTCATCACTCATCGAAATGGATGATGATGATTTTGCCATGTTTGTAAAAAGATTTCAAAAATTTCGAAAATCTGCAAAACCATTTTCTAAATCATTTTCAAAAGGCAAACCTCCAGCAACTTTTTCTAAGGCTGCTGATAAGAGTGATCTAGTTAGCTACAATTGTAGAAAACCTGGTCACTTTGCATATGAGTGTCCACAACCTAGATTTGAATACATGAAAAAGAAAACCTCTCCTGCAAAATTTTCTCGTCGCAAGGGAATGGTTGCTGAAGAGGAAGAGATTAGCAACTTGGATTTAAGCAGATTCTGATGAAGGAAGCGAGGATGAAACCGAAGAGGTTAATCTCTGCCTTGTTGCAGACGCTTCTGATGATTCAGATACTGATTCAGTCGAGTCGCTTGAGATGGATGAAGAAGAGGTTACTCCAATGAGAACCCAAACTAGAGAGGATGATGAAGTGAAACTTATTCCTATTATTAAGATTGGGAATAATTCTTACTCATGTCTCATTTTTCCTTCCAAAAATGCAACACCTTCAAAAATAATTCCAACTAAATTTTTTTTGAAAAAGGTGGTGGAAGAGGTTTCTCCCATGAAATATGAAAAGATGTTCAAACAAGTTGAAGTGATGATCCTTAAATTTCAAAATGTTAAGAAAGCTTTGTCTTTAGCAAATGATGAACTTACACAGCTTAAGACGGAAAAAACTATGCTTAGGTCTGAAATTTCAAATCTTAAAGACCAAGTAAAAAGTATGTCTCCTCTTACAGATAAAAACTTCATTCTAAAAACTAAGGTATCTGCACTCCAACTTAGGAACGATGACTTGGTTGCTCAAAACAACGACCTCCAATAGGTAATTGATGAGTGATCCAAATCACGAGTCACCATGGATCAAATTTTAGAATCACAAAAGGCTAGTGGTGATAAAGAAGGCCTGGGATTCCAAACTGGTGAAAAGTTGAAGTGTGCATCCTGTTGTGAAAAGGATGAGGAATTTTCTAAACAAACTCAAGAAATTCCTAAGGAAATGCATTCCACATCGAAGGGTAAAGGACAGGAATCAAAGACTAAACTTAACTTCTATTATATCTACCCTAAGAAACAATTTGGAAAAAATTCGCAAATGAAAAAAAAAGAATCTGAAGTTGAAACCGAAGAGGAGGTTCAAATTGCGGCTGACCGCACATCTACTTCAATCGCACATTCTGAAGTAGGTTATGCAGCTAACTGCATGGCTAACCGCCCTTCTTCTTCAACTGCACTTTTCGCTTTCAAAGACAAGGGGAGCGTTCCTAGAAAAACTATGGTCAAACAAAAAATGACCACCTTTGTGAAAGCTAAAACCTCAGTTCCCAGAAAGAGTGCAAATCCTAAGAATAGTAAGGAGTTTATAAAACCTCATATTGCTTAAGGCTTTCATCATTGCTCTGTGTGTGATGGTTTAGGTCACAAGGCTGCAGAATGCCTTTTGAGGTTCACACCCAATGCCAAAAAGAATAATCCTCCTTCTCTCAAACATGTGTGGGTCATCAAAAGATGCTAACCTCGGGACCCAAAAGAATAAAGGGGACCTCATTTTTAAATGTCTATTTTTCAGGTCCTCTACTTAATGGCTGGTCACTCCAAGGAAAATGAATAATATCTTGACAGTAGCTACTCAAGACACATGACTAGAGATAGATCCTTACTTGAAGATGTCATTGAAGCCAGCGGTCCATCTGTAACCTTTGGTGACAACAACAAAGGCAAGACCATTGGGTATGGTATTATAAGGAGAGGAAACCTAATCATTGAGAAGGTTTCTCTTGTTGAAGGAATCAAGTACAACCTCCTTTCAATTTCTCAATTATGTGACAAAGGAATGCATTGCAACTTCACTTCCTCAAATTGCTTCATAAATTATAGCATTTCCGGAGTCACACTACTCATAGGGATTCGTAAGAGTAGTATTAACATTATTGATTTAAATTCTACATGTAGTATTACTAATCTCTGTTTTGTAGCTAAAAATGTGAGCGAAAATAGTTTTCTATGGCACAAGCGGTTGAGCAACTTGAACTTCAAGTATCTTGAAAAGATTGGAAGGGAAAACCTCGTTCGCGATTTACCCAAAGTGGCTGACCACAATTCTGAGAAATGCAGTGCTTGTCAACTTGGTAAACAAACCACATCGTCTTTCACCAGCAAGACCGCACCCTCAACTGCAAGATGTTTACAACTGCTTCACATTGATTTGTTTGGACCCGTCACCAATGCCACCATTGGAGGAAATAGATATACTTTAGTGGCGATGGATGATTACTCAAGATATACGTGGGTTGAAATGATGATCACAAAGAATGATTGCTTTGAAATTCTAACCTCACTCTTTAGACGGCTCCAAACCCAAAAAGAAGACGACATCGTTAGTGTAAGGTCCTATAATGGAACATAATTAAAAAAAAAATGGTGTTGCTCACTATTGTGATGACCATGGAATTGATCACAATTTTTCTACTGCTGGTGTTCCACAATAAAATGAGGTTGTGGAAAGAAAGAACAAGACGTTGATTGAGGCTGAAAAGACAATGATATCTGAAGCCAAGCTTCCTTAGTATTTTTGGGCTGAAGCAGTCAACACAACATGCTTCACTCAGAATCGCTCCCTCATCAACAAAATCTACAACAAAACTCCATATGAACTTTGGAGAGGAAGAACCCCTAACATTGCTTTCTTCAAAATCTTTGGCTGCAAATGCTTTATCTTCGACAATGGAAGAGTGAACAGAGGTAAATTTGGAGCTAAGGCTGATGAAGGTATTTTTATTGGGTATGCAAAACATTCCAAAGCTTTTCGTGTTTTTAATAAATCTAGTTTAAAGATAGTAGAATCTGTCCATGTTACTTTTGATGAACATTCTCTCCTTGAGCCACATTTGGCTCCAAATGTTGCTAATGATTTTGTTGAGACTAATGAAACAGGTGAACCTTCCAAAACTGCACCTGAACCTGAAGAACCGCAAAATCCATCAACTAAAGAAAATCCATCAACCTCAACTGAATTTCCCTCACACAATTTTGAAACCGCACCTAAAGTTCCTACTCCAAATGCAACCTCAAGGGAAGATTTTGATGAGAATTCACCCATTCAGCTAGTTGAACCTCTTTGTCAACTTACACTCAATGACTTCACTGAAGGATCTAACGATGTTCTAATTGAAGATCTTCAGCAAACCTCAGTTCAACCAAATTTACTACCCGAGGTTCGAGAAGTCAGAAGTTACCATCTCTCAAATGTGATTGGTGATTTATTTCCGGATTTCAAACAAGGAGATCAAACTATGATGAGCATACTTCTTTGTTATCTCAAATTGAACCCAAGAAAGTTGATGAAGCACTCCAAGATTCCAGTTGGGTCGTTGCTATGCAAGAAGAACTCAACCAATTTGAAAGATGTAAGGTTTGGAAATTAGTGCCTAGACCTCATGATCATTGAGTGATAGGAACAAAGTGGGTGTTTAGAAACAATATGGATGAGAATGGAAGCATCACCATAAACAAAGCAAGGTTGGTTGCACAAGGATTTAGGCAAGAAAAAGGAATCGACTACGACAAAACTTTTGCTCCAGTTGCCAGACTATAAGCAATCAGAATTTTCTTGGCCTATACATCTTACAAACGTTTCAAGCTATATCAAATGGACGTTAAGAGTGCTTTCCTCAATGGTAAACTTCAAGAAACCATGTACGTTGCTCAACCTCCTAGATTTGAAGACTCCAAATTTCCAAAACATGTCTACAAACTCCAAAAGGCTTTGTATGGACTCAAATAAGCTCCAAGGGCATGGTATGAGACTCTATCTAAATTTCTACTTGAAAAAAGCTTCAAACGCAGTAAAAACGATACAACTTTATTCATTGCTAAATATAATAATCATTCATTACTTGTTCAAATTTATGTTGAAGATATTACTTTTTGCTCTACTAATGAATTATTATGTAAGCGTTTTGAAAAGCTAATGAAAAGCAAGTTTGAGATGAGCATGTGTGAGAATTGACGTTCTTCCTCAGGCTTCAAATCAAAAATGTGAAGAAGGAATCTTCCTCAGCCAAGCCAAATACACAAAGGAGTTAATCAAGAAGTTTGGACTGGAAAATGCAAAAGCATACGATATCCCCGTGGCTACCGGCAATAAGCTAGATAAAGATCTAAAAGGTAAGAAGGTTGATCAAACCTTATATCGAGGTATGATTGGCTCATTACTTTACTTAACTGCTAGTAGGCCAGATATTATGTTTAGTATTTGCGTTTGTGCTCGTTATCAAGCTGATCCTAGAGAAGCAAATTTAAGTGCGATCAAATGTATAATCCGCTATCTCTCTGGAACTACTAATCTTGGACTTTGGTATTCCAAAGATTCGAATTTCGATCTTGTAGGATATTCAGATGCAGATTATGTTGCTTGCACCATTGACAGAAAAAGCACTAGTGGAACTTGTCACTTCCTTAGAAATAGACTAGTTGCTTGGGCCAGCAAGAAGCAAGCTTCTGTTTCAGTGTCAACTACATAGGCTGAATACATTGCTGCTGGAAGCTGCTGCTGCCAAATTCTTTGGATGAAGCAACAGTTGGTGGACTATGGGATTAATGAAGGAAATTGCCCAATTATGTGTGATAACACATCAACAATTTCAGTCTTCAACAACCCTGTCATGCACTCAAAGGCCAAACACATATACATCAAGTATCATTTCCTCAAAGACCATGTGGAAAAGGGGAACATCCATTTAGAGTATGTGGGGACAAATAATTAGATTGCTGACATCCTCACCAAAGCTCTTGACTCGAAGAGATTTTATTTCCACAAAGGAGAAATGGGTACGCTTGAACTCAAATAAGTTCATACTTTTTATTACTAACTTGTGTGTTAAGTATTTTGTTTAGGCCAAAATCCTGTTGAGGTTTCAAAACCTCACCCTTGTTAAAATCGCGTGGATAAAACCGCATGTAGTCAACCGTATGCAGTATCACAATCGCATGTATCATGACCGTATAACCAAAACCGCGTTTCAACACTTGGAAAATTTTCAATGATTTTCATTTCAAAGCTTTACAGAAGCTTCAAGGCGGTTTGATATTTCTAATTTTTTTTAAACAGCATGCCACATGGACCCATGTAAGTTTTCTATTTATTATTTGGTCCTTACTTATTTTGAAGTCTATTTGGTATAAGGGTATTTTCGCAAATATTTTTCCACGTTTATTTAAAATTTAAGTGCATTTATTGCAAAAAGAATATTTGCATTAAACACCCTCTTGTCAGCCATCATAGGACAATGTGCAGAAGTTGAAATGGTGTAACAGTTAGTGGAATCATCATCACCTTTCTGCACACCAGCCTAGACACCACCTATATAAACCCATTTTGGTGTAACGGTTGACTCTTTACTCTGCCATATCTATGTTCGTACTTTCTTTCTCAACCACTTTCTCTCTCTAGAAACTCTCTCTAAAACCCTCATTTTCAAATTCTAAAAACCTTTAATGGCTGCCAAAAGAACTAGAGATACTGCAATTCCTAGAGTAGCAAAGAAGGCGTTCAACGATATGGTATGATTTCTAACCCTCAAACTTTGATTTATGTAAATCTGCCATGGTTGAACAGTTGAAAAACTGTTTGTATACCTTGAACTGTTCTTTCTTGTTTGATCCTTCAATACTCAACCATTTTGTATGATTTCTATTCGGTTTTGCTCGTTTTTGTATATGGATTCTATATATGTAATTTATTTCGTTATCCATTAACATATAGGTCACCAATTTTAGAAATTTCAGTTTAAGGGTTTTCGAAACCCATTTCTATTTTCTTCATGTTTCTTGATGATTCTGGGTAAAGATTGGATTTTTATTGTTAAATCGTTGCTCTTCTATCCAATGTGATCATTTTGATAAGCTATTTGATGATTTTGGTGTACTTTTGATATATCTCTATTCATGGTGTTTTTCGTGTTCTTCGTATGTTCATATGTGCTATTCATGATGTTTTCAGAAATTTGTTATTGCTTTCATGATATTCAAACTATGTTTTTCCCTTACTTAGAAAATTTCTAAAAAAATCTGTATTGAATATGCCTGGAACCTCATCTCTCAAAAATTGCATGCTTCATTAGGTTAAACCGCAGATAAGGGGATTGGCAAAGCGATCAGGGCTACCAAGAAAAAGAAAAGTGGAGTTCCCTGAAGAAATCCAAAACCGCACCTACCCATAAACTGCAAGGAACCTCAGGTGCTGGTCCCAGTCTTGCTCAGAGAAAGAAGACCCTGATTGATAAGGAGGTTATTGAATAAGAAGATATGGAAGATGAAGATGTTGCTGAAATTCCAACTCATGCTTCTGCTATGAGGGAGGCTCAAGAGAAAATCTTAAATGATGAGGAGCTACTCCAATTCTATAAGGCTGAAATGGAACGATTAGAAAAAAGGGCTACTGAAAGGAAGGCAGCCAAAGGGAAACAACCTGCTTCCCCACCTCAACCGCAGCCTAACCCTAAACCGCAACCTCCTACCCAACCGCAATCACCTACCCAACCTCAATCACCTATCCAACCTCAATCCAAATCCCCTTCTCCTAAACCACAACCCTCCCCAAAACTGCAAGATAATGCAACCGCTCAGGGGGAGACCCCAAAAAGGAGATTTAAAATGATTGCCAGATAATCCTCCAGAAAAGGGCCTCAGCGGTTTCTTAAAAGGGTGGCTAAAGTTGCTGAACAAATGGCTGTTGAATCACCTCCTTCCTCTAACCATGATTCCTCCTCACCCTCTTCCTCTGAGTCTGACCTCAACCAATCCTACCATACCCCAAATTCTAAAGCCTACCAAGAATGGACCCCAAAACCTTCCCAAGGCCAAGCAATTTCCACATCTACTAGGAGAGAGTCTAGTGATGATGATGAGCTAGCCAAAACACCTTCTCCTCCTCGTTCAAACCGAAATAAAACTCCACCTCACACAAAAAACTCCTACCCCTCCACCTTCACCTAGACCAGATCCTTCCCCGAAACCGCAACATTCCCATCATTCTGTTCAAACTGCTACCCCATCCACTTCACCCTCAAAATCCCCTCCTCAAACCTTACTCCTTCCCACTTCCACAATTCCTCCACCCACCCAAACTGCCCCTCAAACTCTACCTAACCAAACCGCACCCACCCAAACACTTCCATTCCATTCCCTACCACTACAACATAACCTCAGCCCCACACCATTCCAATCACCCAAATATTCCAAACACTCCACACCCAACTTCCTCAAACCGCACCCCTACCCAAACCCCTCCCATAACCCAAACCGCACTTCCTACCTTTCCTCAACAGCCCCCACCTATCTCCCATATTCCCTCCTCTTCAACCGCACCCCCAACCGAATACTCCCAACTTCTCACTGCCTTGCACATAATTCAGGGGCAGCTGCATATAAACCAAGGCCATATGCTCACCCTGGCTGCCTCCAACCGCTCCCTTTAAGATCAGGTTGACACTCAGTCTCACCTCCTAAATACTTAAACCTTGGAAATGGCAGCACACAAATATTCCATGAAGAGTTTACTCTTAAATCTTGATGCCATTAAGGGGGAGAGTTCAACCGCAAACATTGTCCAAACCTCGGCTGAAAAATGCTTTGGTGAATTCAGAAAGGACCTGGCAGATGGAGTGCTTCAAACCTTAGGAGAGACGGTTTCTAAAACTCAACTGCATGAGATGCTCAATCAACTTTCCAATGCCTCATCAACTCCTCAAAAACTGCCCTTGAAACTTTTCAGACTGAAATTCTCAATACATTCAATGCCAGATCGCAACCAGACTCTAATATCAGATCTGCTCTGGATTCCATGGAAACTAGCCTCCAATCTGAGATTGGTTTACTTAAAGAGGAGTTAAATATGAAGATGAACTTAATGAGAGACAGTCTAACTACAAAGTTAGACAGTCTAACTAATGAAATGCATGATAGGCTGGAGAACCTCAAGGAAGGATTCAACAACAGACTCAGCGTCAAATTACAAGAGCAGGATAACTCCTTGAGTGGGAGCTTTGCTGAGATAGAGGTCAATCTTCAAGAGAGTCAGACCGTATATTCTGAAGCAATATAAGACCAGATCTATACCTTCTACAACACTCTTAATTCCTCCATCCATTTGCAACTTAATGAACTCAAGGAAGAAACTGTAGCCAATACCAGAGCAGTTGGTGCCAACAATGCAACTACAGTTCATACAGTAAATGCCTTGAGAACAGTTGAAGCTGCCCAAGCTAGAACTACTGATGAGGTCAGAAGACTGAGAAGCGCTTTGAGAATGGAGAGTTCAGCTTTCAACAACCCAGAATCGCATGTTGCTGATAATGTCGTGGATGGACCGCCTGCACCAAACATCAACAATCAGCAGGTGAATCCTTAGGTAGACCGCACTCAATGTAATATTTGTTGTCTAACTCCTTTTTGCTTAGTTTATTTTTGCAACCATGTAATTTCCTTTCATACCATGTACTTGTAAATTTCAAACTTCTTAGAAGGTATTAATGAAAATTGCATCATGGTTCCAAAACCTTGTTCATTCAAACCGCTTGTTTGTAGAATATTGAAACCTCACTGGTTTTAAACCTCATTCAAATATTCTTAACTTAAAAATCATATTTTTGAATTGAATTTTAAACATTCTGTTTAAACCGTATACTTAAACTAAAACTCATATTTTTATGTATGCACTGGATGCATTTCTATACTTTCAACTTGTAAGTTATTTATCTTTCAATAGTATAGAAATCTATAACTTAAGCTAGTGTATGCATTGACTTGGGACATGACTTACCATATTAATTCTTATAGACATGTTTTTACCAAGGACAATGTTTGCTTTTGTTATAGTAGGTAATAACATCATTCAAATAGGGGGAGATTATTGGGTATGCATACTTTAACCCTCCTAGCTTTAGCTTTAATTTGATTGATACCATAACCTCATCTCTGTTTTCTGGATTTTAGGCCCATATGTAATGAAGCTTAGACTTCAATTTTTTAGTATAAGTCCATTTTATAGAATAGGTTTATTTAGGCTTGAAGATTGACACAAGACTCATTGGACATGAGGTTTCAATTTATAAAGTTTCAGACCGCAAGTATGAAACCGCACCTGCAAACTGTTGTGTGGAATTCCTACCCTGAAACCGCACTTTGAAGACCAAAGTGAAACCTCATTGGTGAAACCGCACTTCCTAAAGCGCATCATCACCAAACCTGAAATTACCAGAATCGCGCGCGGGGGATGCGGCGAGCGGCATTTCGCGGACTTGGGACCTCGCCTGGAAATGAAAGGGAGAGTCGCCATGCCATTTTGTATTATGAGCCCAAACTTTAAAAATGGCTGGTTTTGCAAAAGGGTGTTGTTTTAATTGGTAGCCAAAACGTGGAAAAGACTTTGAAAATGGGACGTTTTGATTGGTAGCCAAAACTTGAAAAAAGGCTTTAAAAATGGAACTTTTTGATTGGTAGCCAACACTTGAAAAAAGGCTTTTAGGATCAGAGATTGTTAGGTTCGGAGGCCACGCTACGTTTCGGGAAGAGTATGTTGAGATCACCCGAAATGCCTCGTATGATGAGTCTTTCTACCTTTCTCGAAATCGTGTGTGTGTGTGTGTGTTGCATTTTGAAAAGGAGCTTGAGTGACAAGATTTAATCTTGGTTTAAATGACAAACGTTGATTTGTGGTAAAAAGCGAGCGTTTGAATGACAAACGTCGGTTTTGAGTTTTGAAAAGAGGGTTCGAATGTCGAACTTAAATCTTTAGTTTGAATGACAAACATTGATTTTAATTAAAAGAGCATTTGAAGGTCAAACGTCGAATTTCGAGTTAGAAATGAGCGTTTGAATGTCAAACATCGATTTTGCGTTGTTTTGAAAACGGGGTTCGAGGGACGAATTTAAATCTTTAGTTTGAATGACAAACATTGATTTTAATGAAAAGAGTGTTTGAATGTTAAACGTCGGATTTCGCGTTGTTTTGAAAAGGAGTTCAAATGACGAACTCCGGTTTTGAACCGGGCATTACATTGTTACCAATTTTATAAAAAAAGGCATTAAATGATATGCGATCAATGAGTCATTTTGTGACTCGGACTTTTATAAGTAAATACTATCACAAGCCAAATGGCTCGAACTTGTAAATGACAATATTCAAAAAGTGCGGTATCAACGGAATCGAACGATCCAGACAGTAAAGATACTATCGACGAGCCAAATGGCTCAGATTTGTAAAGTTGCGTAAAGTAATTAACAGTATCAATGGATCAAACAATCCGGACTTTGTAAATGACAATCACGAACCAAATGATTCGGACGGTAAAGAACGAATCAACGATCAAATGATCCGGATTGTAAATGACAGAAACGTAAAAACGGGACTGGAACGCCGTTTTAACCCGAAATTACTTCTCTTACGGGAGAGAAGATGATTAGGGGATAAAAAGTATCGAGCCCCATAGACGGCATTACGTCTATATTTTGATAGTTTAGACCGGATCAAAAATAGCATTTGACACATAAATCGAGGCAAAACGGAGTTTTAGAGAGAGTGTTACCTATGGCTAGGGGTTGACTCTTTCGCTCGAAAGGACGTATACGGGATACTGTTTATATTTGGAAGGTGTTTCGAAGGTGTTTGGCTCGTGTTTGGTTCGAAAATGGGATTTTCACATAAATCGAGATGAAATGGGGCTCGGGAGGGGGGTAGAATGCTCAGAACCGTGGGGTTTTGGGAGAGGGGTAGTATTTTTTCCTTTTTTTCACTGAATGATAGCCCTTGTACTTATAGGGTTGAATTTGTAAAACAGGTCGGACGGCCTAAGACTCAATTTGGGGGGGGGGGGGTTTGGGTATTTTGGAAATTGTAGGGACTTGATGAGAATTCTGGTTCTTCAAGTAAAACAGGTCGAACGGCCTAACTCTCAGTTTCAGGGGTATTTTGGTCTTTTCACCCTTGAATTTGATTGATGGGGATGGGGGAGGCCATGCATGTGTGCCATGTGTCCTGGTGAGTCACCGAAGCTAGGGTTTTTGTCCCGTTATTCCCGATTTTGACTGTTTTCTAAATAACTGTCCGAAAAATGTCCGAAACGCCCACGGAAAGTCCCGAAAAAGTGTATTTTTTGAGGATAGTGGTACTTTACGTGTGATAACGTGTGTTGAGTACACTTTGGTGTCGGGATGCACGGGGCAGTCCTGTGATGTCTTGTTGACTCGGGAATGGGGAGTTTAACGGGTTCCGGTTAACCTGGAAATGGCCAGTTAACGGATTTCGGTTAAGTTTTAACGGATTTTGGCGATCCGAGTTTGGGTACTTACAGAAGTGGGGTCGTTGAAAAAGATAAGGATCCAAATCGGGGGATGCCTTACTTTGAGAGACCTAAGCGGTCAAATGGTTGGACCCTTAGCAAGAGGATTCCCACGTATCCCAAGCGGGAATCAAGCCGATCGTAGTTCGTAGGTGCAAAGGTATTTCGTAGGGGCCTCGACCTCCGAGGGAATGATTAGGAGGAGTTCGTCCTGGTTGAGACTGATTTGAAGGTGCCTAGACCTGAGTGAGATTGTTAGGAAGCGTCTGAACCTAAGTGAGACTGTTCAGAGGCGTCTGAACCTATGGGAGACTATACGGAGGCATTCTAACCTAAGGGAGACTGTTCGGAGGCGTCTGAACCTACGGGAAACTATTAGGAGGTGTTCTAACATGAGGGAGACATGTTCGGAGGCGTCTGAACCTACGGGAAACTTATTCGGAGGCGTTCTAACCTGAGGCAGACATGTTCAGAGGTGTTCTAACCTGAGTGAGACTGTTCGAAGGCGTCTGAACCTAAGAGAAACTATTCGGAGGCATTCTAACCTGAGTGGTGACTGTTCGAAGGTGTCTGAACCTACGGGAAACTATTCGGAGGCGTTCTAACCTGAGTGGAGACTGTTCGGAGGCATCTGAACCTACGGGAAACTATTTAGAGGCATTCTAACCTGAGTGGAGACTGTTCGGAGGCGTCTGAACCTACGGGAAACTATTCGGAAGTGTTCTAACCTGAAGGAGACTATTCGGAGGCATCTGAACCTACGGGAAACTATTTGGAGGCATTCTAACCTGAGGGGAAGGCGTTCGTGCCTTGGGATTTGAAATTTGCAAGGCATTCGTGCCTTGGGTGCTGGACTTATGATGACAGCCAGGGTTTGCTTGCTAAGGATATGGTGGGGATGGTGGGACTGGTTGTGTTAAACTGGCGTTTTTAATAACAAAGAAGGGTTGACGTTTCAATAACGGGGTTAGGAATGGAATGTGATCTCGGGTGAGAATGACACAATGCTGGGGAAGAGCGTCCAGAGTTCTAATAAAGCCGGTTAGAAACTAAGGATATTGATTGACGTTCCTTGAGAAGGAGTGTCTTAGGATCCTGCTGGGGAGGAATGTTCGGGCTTACTATGGCGGCCGAAGAGGGATTGTTGTGCGGGCTTACATTGGTTGCCACTGAATGAAATGATCGGGCTTACGCTTGACGGCCGGGGAAGTGTTTGTTCACCTATGGGAGAAAAGGATACTCGGGCTTACTATGGCGGCCGAAGAGGGAATGTTGTGCGAGCTTGCATTGGTTGCCGCTGGAAGGGAATGATCGGGCTTATGGTTGACGGTCGGGGTAGCATTTGTTCACCTGTGGGAGAAAAGGATACTCGGGCTTACTATGGCGGCCGAAGAGGGATTGTTGTGCAGGCTTACATTGGTTGCCGCTGGAAGGGAATGATCGGGCTTACGATTAACGGCCGGGGATTTAACCTTTGGAGAGGGGCGTTAGAAATGTCTAACTGGAATTTAACCTCGGGAGAGGGGATTAGAAATATCTAATTGGGGAATTTTTTAACTTTTGAGGAAAAGTGTCAAATTTGAAAAGATGAGGGTCTGAATTGGCATTTGGGACAAAATGGCCCATGGCTTAAAAGAGGTCGGACGACCTATGAGTCAATTTGGCCAAATTTAAATCAACCGTCGGCCATTGAAGGGGAGAAAGAGAAGATTTTCATTTTCTGTCGAGAGGAAGAGAGAAAAGAGAGAAAATTTTGTCACTTTTCTTTGATCCTTGTTGAAATCTTCGAGAGATTATCGCTATGGAAGCTTAATTGGGACGAAGGGGTCGGCATAGGAGAACCGACAACGAGAGGAAGAGGCTCAAGAGGATGGTGCGAACGATCGCTCTTCCCATGGATCCGACCGAGTTTTACCAAGATCGGGATAGTAACAAATCCAAGGAGGGGATTGCGAGGAAGGTAAGCATCCTCTAAATTCTGTCAAATTTAGAATTTGCATTCTTGAATTCTAGGAATTTTGACTTGAATTGAGTTAGGGTTCTTGGTGCCCAATTTGGGGCTTTTGACCTCGCGATGCCCTTTTGTCGAAATTAACTGTAGCTTAGTGCAATTGACGTTATGGGTAGACAACGTAGAAATTTTGGTTGAAAAATTCCATGTCTAGGGGCATTTTCCAAAATTAAAGTGGGTTTAATTCGGGACGGAGTAATTTTTTGAAGTGCTTGAAAGTTCCGATTTGGACGGGTTTTTCGAAATGTTTTGAAAGTTCCGGGTTTGACGGAGTTTTCGAAATGTTTTGAAAGTTCCGGATTTGACGGATTTTTCGAAATGTTTTGAAAGTTCCGGGTTTGACGGAGTTTTCGAAATGACTTGAAAGTTCCGGGTTTGACGGAGTTTTCGAAATGTTTAGAAAGTTTCGGGTTTGATGGATTTTTCGAAATGACTTGAAAGTTCCGGGTTTGACGGAGTTTTCGAAATGACTTGAAAGTTCCGGGTTTGACGAATTTTCAAAATGTTTTGAAAGTTTCGGGTTTGACGGATTTTTCGAAATGTTTTGAAAGTTCCGGGTTTGACGGAGTTTTCTAAATGTTTTGAAAGTTTCGGGTTTGACGGAGTTTTCAAAATGACTTGAAAGTTTTGGGATTTTGAACCGTTAGTACTTCGACTGGGACAGAAATACTTTTAGGGAAAATGAACTATATCTTTGTGTTGATATATTTTTTCTGTGATTTTGATATTTGCATGTGTATTTTGTGTACGTTATCTTGTAGTAACATACTTTTGCTGTGTTCACCTGCAGGGGCAAGGGCCGATTGACGTGTCCACCGTAAAGAGTAGGGGAGACGTTGAGGCAGTCCATGAGCTATGGGAAAGGTTCCCGGATGAGGCTCGTGACGGGGAGAGGAGTCCACGACAGTTCGTGATTGACTCCAGCCTAGTCAGCTTTATCAGTGCGGTGGCCGCGGTGGCTTCGACGCAAAGGGTGAAGGTGCTTCACGTTGCCTTGAGCGAGTATTGGTGGGATATGACCTACACATTCCACTTTAGGTGGGGAGAGGCAACAGTGACTCCTATAGATTTCGCTGCGATTACTGGGTTGTCGTTCTGAGGCAACCCTATTGAGTGGTTTGATGGCTTTACCATGGGGCAACTGTCGGGACTGCTTGGTTTTGAGATTACAGATGCCAGGGGCTTGGGTATTCGGTATGGGCTGATGGAGGCATACTTGAGGAGGGGTACAGAGGAGTATCTGGCTGGCTTCGAGATGATGACAACAGAGTGCTTGACCAGGGGGTTTTTGTGGTTTGCTATATCAGCAACCTTGTTTCCCAATGCTGACACGGCGTGTCAGTTTGCCTTGCTTGGTTCCCTGACCAATCTGGAGGCCGTGAGGGGTTTTGCTTGGGGAGAAGCCGGTCTGGCCGAGCTCTTCTTCGCTTTGGACAAGTGCTCACGGGGGGAGGACAACTCATTTTGCTGCTTTCAGTTTGTGCTAGATGTGAGTTTCCTTCTTTTTCTCTTCCTTGTCTCGCTTGTACTTGTATGTATATGCTTTGTAGCTGATATAACTTACCTAGCATTTTGACAGATGTGGTGCTTTGAGGTGTTTCACCCGCATAGGTGGACTACCAGGGAGGCATATACTCTCTTATTTCCTGTCATGCTGACATGGCAGAAGGAGGGGAGGAAGCCGGTGAAGTCAAGGGAGAGCACCCGTGTGACTTACGAAGAGGTGTCTTTGGCTCTGGACCGAGACTTTTCTCCGAGGATCAACTTGACTTGGTGGAGTCGGTTTGATCACTTTGTGGTGCAGGCTGCTAGGGAGGTGACACGTCAGCGGAAGCTGCTAGTGGGGCTTCATTGTGACGTTTTGTACCTGGGCGAGAGGGTATCTTGCCAGTATGCTCCGGGATCTGGTCCCTTGGTTCCGAGGGATCCGCCTCTTCATATGAAGTGTCCCATGGACATAGTTGGGGAGGAGTTGCATCGGTACAGGAAGGGCGTGCCTCATGTCGAGAACATCATAGAGGATGTCGACTATGATATCTTTCAGAGGATGAAGCTGAGGAGCCCGCAGGTGATGGATAGACAGGGTGAGGACCCTGCACTTCCCAGAGATACCCGCTCCCCCGCACTCAGTTGGCATTCGAGGACGTTGGTGGATCTCGTAGGCGGCTGATGATTCCTATTTTGGAGCAGGCGAGGCCTCAATACAGAGTTGAGCCCAGTGTTTCGGTGAGTGCTTTGTTCTGCTCTTCTGTATTTGTAGTAGCATTCTGCAAATGTTGCATTTGTGTTGTACTATCTGGTTTTTGATGGCTTTCCTGGTTTGCAGGTTTCTGGTCGTACTTACGATCAGGCCGTATGACGTTTGGATGGGATGACCAGCTATGCTAGGAGGCTTGTGGACTTCCTTCGGTGCGGTTCTCGGAGGAGTGCGGCTGTTCATGAGCTGATGCCTCCCAAGTCGTCTGCTGCGAGAGATCCATCTGCTTCCACGGCTGGTGGCACAGATGCGGGGTGGGGCTTCAGCCAATTCTCTGGCGAGACTGCTGGATTTGGAGTTCGCCACTCCTCATATTCGGGATACGAGCAGGGAGAGTCCTCGAGAGCACAGGCACGGAGCCATCGTTTTTCGTACTCTGGTCTTGATGAGTTCGCGGATTATTTATCTACCGCAAATAAGCAAGTAGGTTGATCAAAAATAAATAAGAACATGACATGCATTAAATAATAAAATTTGAGCTGGCAAAATTTATAACTACATGCATTGTTATCTATTAATTGCACTATTGCACAAGCCCGGGGCGGATGTGATGTCGGCAGTGAATGATTTGAGCACGGGTAAATGTGCTTTGGTCAAGGCTTGAACAGGAGGGCCTTTGGAAATGTTTAGAGACATTGGTGCAGCTGGCTGCAGAGTTGACCTTGTCAACCTGAAAAACAAGCCAGCCAGCCTATGACTCCATTTCAGATTGTTTAAATTGCAGTCTAGTTTCCGCAATTCGGAAATTTCACGCTTGTTTCTGAAGCTGAATTTGATTTCTCTCCTAAATTCTCTGAAGTTTCCTTTGTTTCCTATGACTAAATTCCCAAGGTTGTCGTCTCAGATGCAAGAACGATTTTTGGAGAGGTTCCAGACGTGGGTATGGCACCACACGAGGTAAAGTGAGGGATTTTTCGAAGGTTGTTATAGGATGAAGGCAGTTTGGGCTTTGAAGGAGTTTGTGCTGGATTGGGATCTTTTGAGAGCTGCGGCTCGTTTCTGGGACGAAAGGAGGCATGTGTACAACTTCTCCTATAACGAGATTATGCCTACGCTTGAGGATTTTTGAGCTATCCTTGGAGGACCTGAGGCGGAGCAGATTGTTCTTCCTGTGACGGGCGGCCTGACCACCGTTGAGAAGTTGATGTCCTTGCTTGGCATTTCGGCTGAAGAAGCATGCGGGATGCTGATACCAAATACCGATCATGTCGACATTTCGGGGCTGCCCGATAGATTTGCCGGTGTTGATGGGAGCGTTTCTGTGTGGGATGCTTTTGCTCTGCATGCGATTGCCACTTTGTTCACATTCACGTCATTGGGGGTGTGCCACCACAGGGTTCTGGACCTAGTGAGGCAGTGCCGGAGCGGAGGAGACATCGTGCCTTTGATCTTGGGCGAGACATTCCTTGGCATAGGTCGGATGGCGACCGATAGCCGATATATGTGGGGAGGGAGTCCCGCTATGCTTTCTTTGTGGTTGAGGGAGCAGTTGCAAATGATGCCCGAGGTACTAGCGACATGTGATCCCTGGCCTTTTTCTCGACGTCCATTGGTGATAGGAGGCAGTCAGGTTGACTTGGAGCTTTGGATGACCAAACTCCGCACACATCATCTGCGATGGTGGGTTCCTCACTGGAAGTTACAGACTTGTCGGACCGTTCAGGAGGGTCTTCTATTTGTCAGAGTTACGGGGGTATCCCAGTCTTCTTTCTACATTCCATCTTTGGTGCTGCAGCAGTTCGGGCTGGAGCAGGTGCCATTGACGGGATTGATAGATACTGCCACCTTTGAGGAGGTATCTCTCTTTATGGAAGATCCTTCGACGTCATTACTTTTCATGCGGTTGTGTCAATATACGTCCTTTCCTGCCAGGGTTCTCTTTCACTGGAGAGGGGGCACTATTCTTTCCACTCGGTATTTGAACTGGTACGAGGAGTGTATAGGGGAGACACAAATGGCTATTTTTTGGAGACGAAGTGAAATATTGGGCCTTGACTACCGTGACAGCTCGACTTTGAGGAGGGCCGAAGCGATGGCCAACCCTCAGGATTGTACCGGGGATGATATGGCTGATTATGAGGCCAATGCTAGTCGGGTGGGCGATCAGAGCACGGATATGATGACTCGAAGAGAGGCAGCTCATGATAGAGCTAGGGAAAGGGCTGCGTTGGCGGCCGTAGGCTTGACTGAGACATCGGGAAGGGTCCCAGAGCCTGGTAGAAGGACTACGGGGATATATCCTGTAAAGGCAAAGAATACCCGTCGTGGAAAAGGGAAGGGGAAGAAAGACAAAGGACCGAGTACGAGGGACTAGGCTGACCTTGCTGTCTGGAATATCCTCCCACTGTCATTGCAGACACATTAAATTGATTAAGTGTTTTATTGTTGTTTTGCTAGCGTGTAGCGAGCCAAGAGTAGACCGTGCTTGAACTCATCAAAGATTGTTTTAACAGTAATGAATTTGTAGGTTAAATTTAAGAGTTTTTCGAAACACAAGCGATTGGTGTTGTATTTGAAATTTTATTTGTTTTTGAGACCGAACCAATGATGGATACCTATGTTCCCCTTTTACAATTGGACTAAGGGGCTCAGGTCACCGTAGTTCGACACTTTTAGGTGAAATTTGAGAAAAAAGACAAAAGAAGTGCGACCCTATTTTTTACCTAGATCATTTTTGGGAATGTATCTAATTGGGTATTACTCTTTTAGCACTTTGATTTAATGAGGGGTGGTGTATGGGAAGGAGAGTTGACTCGTGTTCTTCCTCAAACGAAGAATCTGCGGAGCTTGCTTCCGTTTACGAGGTTAACGAAAGGGTTTCCGTCGAAATCTGCTAACTTCATGGCTCCTTCGGAAAAGATTCTTTGTACCACGAACGGGCCTATCCAGGTAGGTTCCCACTTTTCGAGGGGATTGGTCTGTATGGGAGGCTTTTCCTTAAGCACCAAGTCGCCTTCTCTGATGTCTCGAATCTTGACTTTCTTATCAAATGCTCGGGCCATTCTGCCTTGGTAGGCACGAGTATGCTCCATGGCTTTCAATCTGCGCTCGTCGAGTAGAGCTAGTTCGTCGTGACGGCTTTGGAGCCATTCGACTTCATTGATTTCGTTTTCCAAGAGGATGACTCGAAGAGATGGAATTTCCAATTCAACTGGTAACATCGCTTCCATTTCGTATGTTAGTGCGAAAGGAGTCTCCCCTGTGGTGGTTTTGACTGATGTTCTCGTTGGGCACCCCGTATCTGCACATGATGTTCTCTTTGATGAACTCGGTCACCTTTTTAGAATTCAGTACTTTGTATGATCTGGCTTCTACCCATTTGGTGAAGTAGTCGACTGCGACTAATATGAACTCGTGACCATTGCTCCCTGGCGGAGTAATTTTTCCTATGACATCGATTCCCCATGTGGCGAAAGGCCATGGTGTAGTCATGCAATAGAGCTCGTGAGGAGGAATATGATTGAGGTTGGAGAACCGTTGACATTTGTCGCAGCTTCTGACGAAATGGATGCAGTCTGTTTCCATTGATACCCAATAGTAACCCAAATGGAGGATGATCTGTGTCAATACTCTGGCGTTCATGTGCGGACCGCATGTACCATTATGAACTTCGTTCATTAGCTCGCTGGCTTTTTCTTTATTTACACACTGGAGGAGTGGTCCTTGGTGGCGCTTCTTGTATAACATACCCCCCAGAATGACGAAATGGGATGCCAGGCATTTTAGGGCCATCATGTTTTTGGCTTTGATCCCTTCTTTGTATTTTCCATCTTCATTTGTGAAGGAGGCTTCTCCATTTTGGAGGTACTAGTAGATTTGATTATACCAGGGTTCGTCGATCGGTTCATGTTCAACTTCGATCTCACAGCAATAGGCGGGTGTTTCCAGTTTTGCCTATTCTGAGGGGTTTTACTGATTTCCCTTTGGGGATTTAGACAAGAGATGATAGGGTGGCCAGGGCATCTGCGAAGTGGTTCCTGTCTTTTGGCAAGTAGTTGAAAGAGATTTCCTTGAACAGAGCAATGAGCTCCTCCATGTACGTGTGGTACTTCTGGAGGCCAGAATCTATTATCTTCCATTTGTTGGATACTTGATTGATGATCAATGCTGAGTCTCCGTATACTTCCAGTTCGGTGATGTTGCGTTCAAGAGCGGCTTCTAGGCCGGCAGCACAAGCTTCATATTCTGCTGCATTGTTGGTTGCTTCAAAATTTAGTTTGATGGCTATGGGAGTGTGCTCGTCTTTAAGATCGACCAGGAGCATTCCAATGCCGTTTCCCTTCTTGTTGGTTGCCCCATCGAAGAAGAGTTGCCAGCGGTTTGCGATGTTGAGTGAGAAAATCTCGTCATTTGGAAACTGCGGTTGAGGACCTTTAAGTTCACTGCTTGGGAAGTCTGCCAGTTGATCTGCCATTACTCGACCCTTTGTTGATTTTCTGATCATGTACTTGATGTTGAATTCAGCCAGGAAGAATGACCACTTGGCTAATCTCATTGATAGAGATGGTTTGTCGAAGAGATATCTAACGGGGTCCATCTTGGAGACCAGGAGCACTGAATGTGACTGCATGTAGTGTTTCAGTTTCCCAACCACCCATACCAAGGCGGTACAATTTTTCTCTAATGCTGAGTAGCTGAGTTCACTTCCCTGAAGCTTTCAGCTCACGAAGTAGATTGCATGCTCAACTCTGGAATCTTTCTGTTCTTGAGTCAGCATAGCCCCAATTGACGTGTATGTCACTGTCAGGTACAAGAGGAGTGGCTTATATTCATGTGGCGGGCACAAGATTGGGTGATTCACCAAGTATGTCTTGATTTTCTCGAAGGCTGTCTGGCATTCGGAGTCCTATTTGATGTCAGCATTTTTCTTCATTAGTTTGAACATCGGCTCGCAGAGAGATGTCAGCTGGTTGATGAAGCGGCTGATGTATTGAAGTCTTCCCATGAAACTTTTCACTTCTGTCTGTGTCTGTGGTGGCTTCATGTCGATGATGACCTTGATTTTCTTGGGATCTGCTTCGATGCCTATTTCCGTAACAATTACCCCAGTACTTTGCCTCGCTTGACGTTGAAGGTGCACTTCACAGGGTTCAATCTCATGGAGTGCTTTCTGAGTCCGTTGAAGAAATTTCTCAAATCTGTCATGTGCTGCATGTCTGATCCTTTGGAGTGGATGATCATGTCGTCGACATAAACTTCAATTTCTTTGTGAATCATGTCATGGAAGAGAGCTGTTGCATCCCGTTGATAAGTAGCCCTGGCATTCTTTAACCCAAATGGCATGACCGTGTAACAATATGTCCCCCACGGAGTGGTGAAAGCAGTCTTAGCCTGATCTTTCTCGGACATCTTGATCTGATTGTATCCAGCAAACCCGTCTACAAAGGACTTTACTTCGAAATTTGCCGTAGTGACGACTAGCATATCGATGTTGGGCAGTGGGAAATCATCTTTAGGACTGGCCTTGTTGAGATCTCTAAAATCCACACAGCATCTGACCTTTCCATTGGCCTTGGTGACCGTCACAATGTTGGAGAGCCAGGTTGGGTACTCAATTACTCTAATGAAGCTGACGCGGAGCATCTTCTCAATTTCTTCTTTCACTTGCAGAGACCATTCTGGCTTGATCTTGCACAGTTTCTGTTTGACAGGCTTGGATTCTGGATCCAGAGGGATTCTGTGCCCCACGATTGAGGGACCGAGTCCTGTCATGTCTTGGTATGACCAGGCGAACACATCAACATATTCTTTAAGGAGATCTGTTGGGGCTTCTTTTTCTGCACCGGCGAAGAAACTGCCAACTTGTGTCTCTTTAGGCTCTTGTACTGACCCCAGGTTCACTTTAGTCATAACCTCTTTGGCAGCTTGGGCCCGATTGTCCTCTTGGTCAACTACACGCTTGAGAACTTCTTTAATGTATTGTTCGTTTAGTGTGTCTGCTTCTTAATCAAGTGAGTAATTATTAACTTCTTTTAAGTTGTTCGTTAACTTATCAGTTGTTAAAGTGGCAATGAGGGGATAATCCGAAAGGTTAAACTTTTCATAATACGAGCGGGAATACATTGTTGGCTACATTATCATAGTCTTCCGGCGTGAGGCCGTCAGACGACTCAGAGGACTGGACTTTAACAATGACTGACTCAGAGGGTTTGAGACTAGGTTTAGGGAGATATGGGTGCAGGCCCAGTTTGTCTTCCATTTCTGTCTGGCTTGCCCTTGGTCCAGTGAAAGTCACCCAATTTTTCAGCGGCATTGCTGGATGCTTGATGAGGGTTCGGGGGTCAAGAGGCTTGGCTTCTGCTATCCCGATCATGGCGATCATGCTATTCTCAGAGCCCAGGTTAATCAGGTTTGGAACCTCCATGACTTCTTCGAAAAGGTTCTGTAGAGCGGGTCCACTGAGAGTGTCTTCTACAAATTTTGGTTCCATCTGCTTTGGAGTTACTGTTTCGAATGTGGCCTCGGAGGCTGACCCGAACAATCTGTTTCCCATGAAGAGTGTCTCGAGCTGCTCTTCTATGTCTGGGATTCCTTTGAATGAGTACTCATGCTGAACTGTGGTGGCAATTGGTCCAGGTAGAGCTGTGATATTGAGGAACGCTCCCCTTATCGGATTAGCTTTGAGTCCTCTGAAACGCTTGAGGTCCTGTGCCAGCTTTCCCATCCTTTCTGTAGTCTCTGTAATGACTTTTATTGCTTCTTTCTCATCTTCATCAGTTCCGCTGTCGTTTCCCTTAGTTCTGCTGTCGATTTCGCTGTCGGTTCCCCAAGTTCTGCTGTCGGTTCCCCCAGTTCTGCTGTCGGTTCTGCTATCAGTTCCCCCAGTTCTGCTGTCATTTCCTTTGATGAAGTTGTGGGTGAGGTCGAAACTGTAAGGCCGTAGGTTGGGTGTGCCTCTGTAGGTTCCCCTTTTGCAGGTTGCTGCCTTGGTGCTGGCGAGCCTTTTGTTTTCCCTGATATCAGCTGGTGTTGGCACATAACCGAGCCCCTGGACTGTAGTGTGGTCCTTGACTTTGATGACCTGGTGTTGGCCTTGTAACCTTTTGCCGAGCCCCATTCCTAGGATGAAGTTCATGAGTTTCATCATCTTCATGGCAGGAGGGATTTTGTCCAAGAATAGTGGAAGGTCCACGCTACATATTTGGATCTTGGATGTCTCCAAGGTGAATCCAGTTAATGCCATATCATCATCATGCTTGATCTCTAACACTGGAATGCCGTTGGTGCAGGTCCCCTCGGTGGTGACGTTGTCGTCGTACACTGTTGTCAGCTCGTTGCCTTGCATGAAATTGATACATTGGTGAAGGGTGGATGCCATGCCATTCATTTGATGCAGCCAGGGTCGTCCCAGGATGGCTATGACAGTGATAGGAATGTCCAACACTTGAAATTCGGAGGGGATCATCCGCTTGCCGAACCAGATGTTTAGAGTAGCAACCCCGAGAACTGTACGAGAAGTAGAATCATAGGCCTTGACAGTATGGACTGAAGGCTTCAGGTCTGTGGGCTTGATGTCAAGCAGGTCCATCATCTTGGCGGGCAAGACATTCATTCCTGAACCTCCGTCTACCAGTACACGGGGAAGGCGACGCTCGTCCAACTGAACTGTGATGTAGAGCGGCTCATTGTGATCAGCCCCAAATTTTGGTAGGTCCAAATCCGTAAAGGTGATGATGTTTCCATAGTGGATGTTTCCAATCATCTGAATTACTTCCTCTGGAGTTGCGTCCATGGGGACCATGGTGCGGGCCAAACTTTCCCCTAGCTTGAGCTTGTGAGGGTGTGAAGATGTGAGCAGGGACCACAGGGAAATGTCCGCCTGGGTGTGCTTGAGTTGAGTGAGGATTGGGTCCTCCTTTCAGGAACTTGTTTCTTCGGGCAGACCGGGTTACGGTTTTGGCTCTGTTGGCTTTTTGGTGGCCTTGGGCGGTAGCACATGGATTTGACCCGATCGGATTAGAACGTTGACGTCAGGATTGGTCCCTTTTGAACAGGTTGCTTTGAGCTGAGCCATAGTCAGAAGAGGATTTTTCAAAGCACAGGACCATGTGTCCTCCTTCAATTCATTGACGGTTGATATCTTCCCGGGGGCTTCCACAGATTTCCGGATTCTGTCCCAAGATACTGGTTTAGGTGCCTCTGTAGGGAGGGAGCCTATGGTTTTCCCCAGTTGTTCGAACGTCAGTGCACAGCAGTGGTTGACAAAACTGAACTGTGTATTGATGACCCTCCAGGGGAGGTTAAAGAGTTCTTGGTTCAAGCGAACGGTCTCTTTGATCTCTTCACGGTATACTGCGCTTTTCTCCTTCTTGCTGAGCAGGCTCATGGCATTCTGGAGTTGGGACAGGCAGTAGTCATGGTTTGCTAATTTTCCTCCACTTTTAGCCCATGTCAGCTCTCTTGCAGTAGATCCCTCGTCAAGAGCTAGCGCTTGCGTTTCTTCACATGTGAGAATAGCCAGTGCTTCTTTGAACCGTATGCGCTAGTCTAGATAAACTTCCATGGGGAGAGTTTCCTCTGCTGCTTTAACTGAGTGGCGGGTATATAAGAAGGCGAGTATACGGCTTCCCGGACGTCTGCCCATGTGACTGGCTTTTGTCCCAATTGATCGTTTCTGTAAACGAATGTTGTTGTCTATGGAATCTCCCTGAGCAGTTGTTGGAGACATATTTCCATCTTTCTCTTCTTTTTAAATAGACCTTCCTCTTTCAGTTGGCCTTTTAACTTGAGAACGAAATGATCCGTGTTGGGTTTTGGGGTTACAAACGCAGCGGAAGAACTTTGAAAACAACAACAAAACCCTAGCCCTAAGATCCGTCTAGCATGAAGAGATTAGAACTATATATGAAATAGAATTTACATACCTTGAATGCAATTTGTTTGTTCAAAATAGATCTCCAATAGCGAATCTCAAAATGAATCTCAAAAAACCGTTGATGAAGATTTTTGATCTTCTCCTTGTTCTTTACCTTGTGATGAATCGACGATCGAAGGCTTCAAGCTTTTGGTGATAATGTAATCACCCTCTATCGATAATCCACAATCGAACGGACCAAGAACGCTTCTTGTTTGATTGCTTGATGATCTCCGATTATTGAAACAATTTTCAATAATCAATGGCTAAAATCGTTTTTTATCTTTGATTCTTAATCTAGATCTTAATTTTAGTGTTTCATAAACACCAAATTTATACGTATTTTTGGCTGACCAAAAGGGTTCTATTTATATCAAATATAAATCCCTAACTATTAGGGAAAGAATCTTGTAAAAAACCAAAGCTGCCAAGGAAAAGCGTACGGACAGAATTTCGCCGCTGGCACGACTCGTCCCCAAGGGCACGAGTCGTGCCTTATGACCAAGGCTGTCGCACGACATAACGAGACAGTTCACCAGTTTCTCAGATCAAAGGGCACGAGTCATGCCTAAGGGCACGAGTCGTGAGCACGACTCGTCCCGTAGGCGACGACTCCTCCCTTAATGACTGCTCACAGTTACATCACAAGGCACGACTTGGGCTTAAGCGAGACAACTCGTCCCCTGAGCCTAGATTTCACCCTTTTAGCCATTTTCAACCCGTTCTTTTGTGTGTGACCCTTTAGGAATTATATTTTATGTTGGTAGTGAGTTGAAACATCAACCTCACAAGACATAATGTAAGTTCCCAAATCCGGATCGTCAAAATCCGTCAGAAAGTTAACCGAAATCCGTTAACTGGCCCGCTCCCGATTAATCGAAACTCGTTAAACTCCCCGTTGCCAAGCCAACGAGATGTCCCGGGACTGCCCCGAGCATCCCAACGTCGAAGCGTACTTGACACACGTCATCGCACGTAAAAGTACGGCTTTCCCTGAAAAACGAACTTTCCGGCACTTTCCGGGGGCATTTCGGACATTTTTCGGACTGTTATTTTAAAAAACGAACAAAACCGGGACCCGGGAACGAACTCCCACACATTTGGTGAGTCATGGGACACGAGGCAGCCATGCCACAGCCCTCCCATCACCCTTCAATCAGAAATCAAAGGGAAAAGACTAAAATACCCCTGGATTTCAGTCAAAGTCTGGCCGGACTCCCTGTGCAAACTTTCTGAAATTGCCAGCAAGCCCCTCAAAGTTCCAGAATACCACAAAACCCTGGAAATCAGTCTAAGTCCGTCCGGACTCTTACTGCATTTTTCACCCTATAAATAGGAGGGCTGTCAAAGCCAAAACAACAACAAAATTACTCCAAAAAATTACTTCACCCACGGCCCAAACTGAGTTTCACCCCTTCCGAGCTCCCGTTTTGTCTCGATTCGCGTGAAACTTCCGTATTTCGATCAAATACGCCCTCACCACTCCGAAACACCATTTCAAACTACTTTCCGTGTCCCGTACATACCCCCGAGCCAAAGGAGTCGACCCTAGCCATAGGTATAACTCCCTCTCTCTAATCTCTCATTTCGTCTCGGTTTACGCGCCAGTCACTACAACCGTTTCGAACCACGTTATTGAAATGTAGACGCCTCCGTCTAACGGGGTCCGATACGTTTTAGCCCCTCGATCCTCTTCTCTTCCCGTAAGAGAAGTAATCACGGGTTAAAACGGCGTTCCGACCCCGTTCCATTTACTTTTTATGTCATTTACCATTCCGGATCGATCGATCCGTTGATCGTCATTTACTTTCTGTCATTTACAATTCCGAGCCGTTTTGGCTCGTTGATCGTCATTTACAATTCCGAGCCGTTTTGGCTCGTTGATCGTCATTTATGATTCCGGATCGTTTGATTCCGTTGATACTGCTTTAAATACTGTCATTTACAAAGTCTGACCCGTTTGGATCGTGATAGTATTTACTTTTCAAAGTCCGAGTCGCAAACCGATTCGTTGATTGCAAAATCATTTAATACGCCTTTTCCCGTAAAAATCGTTAACAATGTAATGCCCGGTTCAAAACCGGAGTTCGTCCATCGAACTCTCTTTCAAAAATGCGCGAAATGACGTTTGGCATCCGAACGCTCATCTTCAAACTAAAAGCAGCCATTTGACACTCAAAATCATTTAATACGCTTTTTCCCGTAAAAATCGTTAACATTGACTCGCCCGGTTCAAAATCGGAGTTCGTCCTTCGAACTCTCTTTCAAAAAGCTTAAAATCGACGTTTGCCACGCGAACGCTCATTTCCGTCTCAAAACCGACGTTTGTCATTCAAACGCTTGTCTTTTCAAACAAAGTCACATAATCAACGTTTGACATTCAAACCAAGATTAAGCTTGTCATTCAAGCCCCCCATTTCAAAATGCAAATACACACACACACGCACACGTTTTCGAGAAAGGTAGAAAGACTCGTCATACGAGGCGTTTCGGGTGATCTCGTAATACTCTTCCCGAAACGTAACGTGACCTCCGAACCTAATAATCTCTGGTACTCAAAGCTTTTTACTCATTTTTGCTACCAATAAAAATGACCCCCATTTTCAAAGCCTTTTCCTAAGTTTTTGCTACCAATAAAAACGGCACCATTTTCACTAAAGCCGTTTCTCAACGTTTTGGGCTCAAAATACAAAAACCGCGTGGCGACTCCTCATTTTCCTTCCCATGAAGCGAGGTCTCAGACACCAACCCTCCGCGAAAGACAACCGCCTTTCGCATCGCGCGAAATCCGGGTAATTTCAGTTGGCGACTCTGCTGGGGACAAAGATACTTTTTTCAAAACTACCGTTGTTTTCTAAAAAGCCTTCCGTGGGTCAAACTTTCGTTTACCCTTCCTCGTTTTCGTGTGCGTGTTACTTTAAACCTCGAAATCACTTGCATCACACATTATTTCGAAAGAGAGGTCCCAATCGGGTGGTTGTACGATAGGAGCGGATACCAAAGCTTCCTTTAACCTGTTAAATGCTTCAAGACAAGGACTATCGAACACAAATGGAGCATCTTTCATTAGTAGATTAGTTAAAGGTTTAGAAATTTTTGAGAAATCGTTTATAAATCGTCGGTAAAAACCGCCGTGACCAAGAAAACTTCTTATTCCTTTAACATTAGTAGGCGGGGGTAATTTTTCAATAATTTCAATCTTCGCCTTATCTACCTCTATCCCCTTTTCGGACACCATATGTCCTAACACTATCCCTTAATTTACCATAAAGTGACATTTTTCTCAATTTAGAACAAGATTAACTTCTTCACAACGTTGTAGGACTTTAGATAAATTTTTCCAACATTCGTCGAAAGAATATCCGTAAACAGAGAAATCATCCATAAAAATTTCCATTATATTTTCTATGTAATCGGAAAAAATGGACATCATACAACGCTGAAAAGTGGTGGAAGCATTACAAAGTCCGAAGGGCATTCTTCTATAGGCGAAGGTACCATAAGGACAAGTAAAGGTAGTTTTCTCTTGGTCGTCTGGGTGGATAGGGATTTGGAAAAACCCTGAATATCCATCCAAATAACAAAAATGGGAATGTTTGGCCAATCTTTCTAGCATTTGATCTATAAAGGGAAGGGGAAAGTGGTCTTTACGGGTGGCTTTATTTAATTTTCTGTAGTCTATACACATGCGCCAACCCGTGACAGTCTTTGTTGGGATAAATTCATCCTTATCATTTCGAATGACTGTCATTCCTCCCTTCTTAGGGACAACTTGTACGGGGCTCACCCATTTGTTATCCGCAATTGGATAGATAATGCCCGCGTCAAGTAATTTAAGGACTTCCTTTTTAACCACTTCCTTCATGTTAGGATTGAGTCTTCTTTGATGCTCAATGGAAGGTTTATGATCTTCCTCTAAATCAATCCTATGCATACAATTTTTTGGATGAATCCCTTTTAAGTCATCTATTGTATATCCTATGACTTTTTGATGTAACCTAAGCTCATTTAATAATTTTTCAGTTTCTAGAGGGCCTAGGTTAGCATTTATAATTACGGGATAAGTGGAGTTAGGTCCCAGGAATTCATACCTTAGATTTGTAGGAAGAGGTTTTAACTGAACTTGAGGTTCCTTAATTACCTCTTTTTTCTCTTTGTTGGATGGCTCCGCTATAGTCTCCAATTTTTCATAATAAGTGTTGCCACCAGAATTTTCTGCATGATTAGTGTCTAAAAACATGGTATAAATTGCAATCTCATCATCGTCATCATCATGCAAAGTTCTCTTCCAATCTATAAGACTTTTCTCTAGAGGGTCTTTAGATTGGGGACTTTCCAATTCCTTGCTAACTGATTCTAACATGTTAGTGTCTAAGCAAGGGTTCTCAAGATTAGGATTTTTCATGAATTTGGACAAGTTAAACTCTATTTTATCATCTCCTACATTCAAAGTGAGGTTACCATTTTTAACGTCTATAATTGCCCCAGCTGTGGCAAGAAATGGTCTACCTAGAATTACAGGAATATGACTATCCTCTTCCATCTCAAGAACTACAAAATCAATCGGGATGACTAATTTCCCGATTTGGCAAGAGACATCTTCCATAATACCCACTGGATATTTAATGGAACGGTCCGCCAATTGCAGAGATATGGTCGTAGGTTTCAATTCCCCCGCGCCAATTTTCTTACTCACTGAAAGTGGGATGAGGCTTACGCTAGCTCCGAGGTCTAGCATGGCATTATCAACATCAAATTTACCTATATTACAAGGGATAGAGAAAGTGTCAGGATCTTTTAATTTTGGGGGTAACCTTTTTTGTAAAACAGCACTTACCTCTTCCGTTAATGCAACGGTTTCATTTTCTTCTAGCTTCCTTTTGTTAGAAAGAATATCTTTAAGAAATTTAGCATAGGAAGGCATTTGTTGCAAAGCATCAGTAAAAGGTATATTAATGTAGATAGATTTTAAAACTTCTAGAAATTTTGCAAATTGTTTATCGAGTTTTGCTTTTACCAACCTTTGAGGGTAAGGTATTGGGGGATCAAAATTTCTAGTTATTTTAGGGGGTTCCGTCCCCTTATTAACCTCATCATTAGTCTCAACCATGGGTGGTTTTTGACTAATACTTTCCTCAATGGGATTACCTTCTTTAGGCAGACAATCAATAAGTTCTTTCCCGCTTCTAGTAACTATCGCTTTAGCATGTTCATTTAGCATTTTGTTATGGGCAGCTAAGTTATCAAATTTATCATTAGATAACTTGAAACATTCCCTAAATTCAGCATTAGTCTTTTCTTGCTCATTTTTGCTTTCAACTATAAAATCCATTAAAAGATCTAATTTTGATTTAGGGGAAAAAAGTATTTGAAGTAGTAATGAAATTTCCAAATGTGAATCCCAGATGTTGTGTAAATGGTTGCGGGTTTAGAACGTTGTTATTCTTATAGGAGAAGTTGGGTTGATTCCTCCACTCGGGATTGTATGTATTAGAATACATCCCCCCTTTTGTCCAAAAGAATTTACAAAGTTCACTTGATCATTAGAGGTAATGTCAAGTAACTCGCAGTTATCCGTACTATGTGAGTTAGACCCACATAGTTCACAAAACACATTTACACTAGCTACGGGGTTGACATTAAGATTTTCAATTTTTTTCAAAAGCATGTCAACCTTAGAAGAGAGAAGAGTAACTACATCAACATTATATTTTCCGGGCGTACCTTGTTGTTGCTCCCTCTCATTTGACCATTGGTAATGGTTCAATGCAATATTCTCGATAAGGTCATATGCCTCATCGACTCCTTTGTTCATCAATGCTCCTCCTGCAGCGGCATCAATGGTCTCTCTTGTCTTGAATATGAGACCGTTGTAGAAGGTGTGAACAAACAACCACTTTTCAAGCCCGTGGTGGGGGCACATTCTGAGAAGTTCCTTGAACCGATCCCATGCATCATACAAAGTCTCAGTATCCGTTTGACAAAAGTTAGTGATCTTCGTTCGTATTTGGGAAGTTTTGCTTGGTGGGAAAAATCGACCAAGGAATTCTTCTTGAATTTGGTCCCATGTTGTCAATGAATTTTGGGGGACCGAATTCAACCATTGTTTCACCTTATCCTTAAGAGAGAAAGGAAAAAGGTGCATCCGAATCGCTTTCGGGGTAATATTTTGAATACGTGTGGTGTCACAATATTCAAGAAATGTTTGGATGTGGAGATGAGGATCTTCGAAAGCGGTGCCGCTATATTGGTTATTCATAACCATATGTAAGAGTTGCGGCTTTATCTCAAAGTGTGCCGCTCCGGCATTCGGCACAACAATAGGGGATCTAGTTCCCTGGGTACTTGGGTTAACAAAGTCCCGTAGGGTCCTAGCTGGCGTTTGTGGTTCTCCTTCCGCCATATGTTTTCTTAAAGTCTCTTTAAATTTTCTTAGTCTCTCTTGAAAGCTTCGCTCGGGTTCCGAATCAAAATTGTCAAAGAATGTCCAAGCCCGTTTCATAAACTATAAGAAAAACACTTAAAGAGAGATTAAACGTAACAATTTATCGAAAGTAAAAGCAAAATAAATCAAAAAAACAAAATAAAACAAAAAATTATGTAGTAAAGACAAAAACAAAAAGTAAATCGTTGTCCCCGGCAACGGCGCCAAAAACTTGTTCGGTGGTTTACCTAACGGTTTATTTAATATCCGCAAGCGCACGGGCTATTGTAATATAGCGGGTGCAAGTACGGGTCGATCCCACAGAGACAGGGTTTACTTAGAAAATATTTTTGTCTTTAAAGTTATAGAAAAGATTGGGGGGAGATAAAGTTTGTTTATGGAAAATAGAAACATAAACAGAAAATACTTTAATAAAATTCTTATAAAACGAAGTATTCTCGGGATTGGAAATCATACACATAATCTTGTTCATCAAATTGTCATTGTCGTAGAAATATAGGTTTTCATAAAAATCAAGGATGGTATGTTAAGCCTACGCTACTTCGGGTTAAGACAGTAGCGTTTGTATTCTTCACTAATTATATCCTAACTGTTTGAGATTTCCGTTTATGTTACCCCCGCCCTGTCACAAACGGGCATTCCGGCTTATCTCTAGCTGACCATAATTAGTAAGAATCAATTAAGAACGAGAGTCAACATACTTTCCATTAAAGGAACATCCCTAGGCCGTTGAACTACTTTCGTGATCAATGGAACCTAGTTTCTTTATATGGTTCCGTCAATCGAGATTCTCCGCTAGGTCCATCTCTCAATTGACTGAATCATACAAGTTGGCGTCTCCAAAATGTAAGACATTTAGAGATTAATATAAAGAAATTATTTAGATGGAGATAGAAGACAAGACTTTATTTATTTAAGATGATGAACATGTATGCTTTTGAGTTTCCAACCCCAAGAACAAGGGGGATTTACTCACTAGCCATCTAGAACATACAAGCAATTAAAAATAGAAGATAGAGTAAGAAGACTTATGATGAAAATAGAAGGCAAATGGTTGAAATAATGCTTCACTTTTATTGCTTTTCTCCAAAATACTTCAAGAATAAAACATGAACTTTGATCTTCAAATAATCTTTGGAAATTGATATCACAAGTATTTGTGTTTAATCTCTGATGAAATCTATGGAATATCAGTAAAAATTCCCTATCCTAGACTGATTACAAGGGGTCCTTTTATAAGGGGGAGGGAACTCTTCAAGAAGGTGCTTCCAAAAGGTGCCTTTTAATCTGCAGTCACGACCTTGCACGGCCGTGTCAAGGGTTTTGCACGGTCGTGCACCCTTGGCGCCAGTTTTGAATTTGAATTTGGAAGACTTGCACGGCCGCTCTGAGGTTAGCTGCACGGCCGCTCCGAGGTTGACACGGCCAGGGCCAGTTCAAGGCTCGGCCACTCCATGATTTGGGGCCAAAAATGGCCTGTCATGGCCTTATGTGCACGGTCGCTCCACCATTAGCTGCACGGCCGCTCCACTTGGATTTGGCTTTGTGTGTTCATTTTGTTTGGTGCTCCTCCATGTCTTTTATCTTTAAAGTACCCAAGCATCCTTTTGACATAAAAAGGCCCTAAAACCTGTCTAAAAATGCATAAAACATACCAAAGGCGTAAAATCTAATAAATATGAAAAAGTAAGTAAAAAGTACTTAAAATAAATGAGAAATGATAATTTATCCATGTAAAAGTATATAAAACTTAGGATAAATGACTATATAATAGTCACTTATCAATCGCCGTACCTGGGATCAGATCAGTAACATTTTCCTAGAGCGGTACAGATCCAACCTGGAGTGGGAAACAAGTCGTGAGGACTTAATCACCACCGAGCAGAAAGCTGATGAAAGCGTCGGAGAATTCTACAAGAGGTGGAGTTGGAAACTCTCCGAGATCATGGAGCACTCTCCAAGGATGAACAGATGCGAATCTTCAAGTCCTGCTT
This sequence comes from Adenophora triphylla var. japonica, assembly GCA_022495995.1. Lineage (NCBI taxonomy): Eukaryota > Viridiplantae > Streptophyta > Magnoliopsida > Asterales > Campanulaceae > Adenophora > Adenophora triphylla. The sequence goes on along the minus strand of JAFEMH010005567.1, from coordinate 90,856 downwards.
AAGGCCGTCCATCAGAACTCTCATCAGCCATCACTTATTCCCCGATCTCCGAGCCATGGTCAATGGCGGCTCACAGTTCGAGAAGGATCTCAAGGAAAAATTGGCCACAGCATAGCCATACATATACCGATCAGCAGTTGCATTCAATCCCGCACCGGCCCCCGGCAAAGGGAAAGATACGTCTTTATACTATATTCATCAGGGACAGCAATCGGGCAACAGAAACCTAGTCCCGCAAAGCAACAACTCCACCCCGAAGCAGCCTGCCGTGCACTTCGACAAGTTGGACATGCCGCTGAGTAAGATGCTGGAAGGGTTGATCAAGGAAGGCCTCCTCAAACCCGTTGCAAACTACAAACCCAAGAATCTCGTAGTCAACGCTGACAAAAGCAAGTGCTGCGCCTTCCACCAGTATCATGGCCATACCACCGACAACTGCATGGGGTTACGGTACAAAATTCAGAATTTGATAGAGGATGGAAAATTGGAGCGTCCCCGTGGACCCAATACAGTCCGAAACCCTTTTCCGAACAACAACAGTGTGAACTCCATTGAATGGGTGCCAAAGAAGATTGCCACAGAGCCAGTTCCTCCGCCTCTTCCAGCCAGGTCCTCATCAAATGTTCACATCAGTTACGATGTTTGTGATTGCTCTGAATGCCATGAGTACTAGTTCCGAGACATGATCAGGGGTGATTCTCCCAGAAAGCAGAAGAAAAATTCTTCTCAACAGAAACTAAGAGAAAGATACGAAGCTGGAGACACCAGTGTGGGTACACTCGGAGAGCCATCCGGGAAGTTCGATTACTACGTACTCTACTCCAGCCAGTCCTCCCTTTCTCCAGGCCACACAGCTTTAGAGCAGACAGGGGTGGGAAAGCCGAAAAATCCTGCTGACACCAGAGTTCAGGCCTCAGGACACCGGAATACCTCCAATCTTGACAACCTCACCGCCAGCCAGAAGCCTAATCCCCCGCAGGATCAGCCAAAGTTCAATTTGCCCAACTTCAGAGCACGGGCCGGCAAAGGAAAGTCAAAGTCAACTTGGCCCTCGCACTCAATCAACGTGCTGACCAAGGGCGGCCACCGTCGCAAGTAGCCTCAACACAATCCCGAGGCACCACCAAAAGCTTTACCTCGCAAGAGGAAGACAGGAAACGGATGGCTTGATAACTCTCCTTCTCCGAAAAGAGACCAGATCTACGATTCCTGACTGTATGGCAGTATGCTCACCTTTTGTGACGAAGACCTGCCGAGAAATGCCTCAGAGCACAATGAGAATTTGTATATCACTCTCCGGCTCAACACCATATCTCTCCCCGGGGTATTGGTAGACAACGGATCAGCAGTCAACGTCCTCCCTCTCAGCATGATGCGAGCCCTACGCATCTACAAAGGCCACATGATCCCATCTACCCGGACTATCAAGGCCTACGACAGCACGTCTCGTCCCATCCTGGGGATGGTGACTCTGGAGCTCTGGTTTGAAACCCAATGGTGCTAGCAAAATTCCACGTGATGGACATTCCGTCCGAATTTACAGCTCTGTTGGGATGCCCATGGCTACACCACATGAAAGCCATAGCTTCCACTCTCCATCAGTGCATCAAGTTCATTAACCGGCAAGGAGATCTTGAAGTCATCAGAGGAGACAGTTTCCTCATAGGGAACGAAGCCGAGACAACAGCCAAGCATGCCCGCAGCCAGGCACCGGGGCTACCTCCTTCAAGTCGACCAAGGGACTATCGGGGCAAATCTCATCAGAATCCCTCAGAGTCCGGAGATGCTAACTATGTCAACGTACTCGAGCAGGCAAACCCTGAAGCAGTCAGATTCATTAAGTTCAACTGCCGTTTCTGACACTTGGAAGAAGACTGGAAAGAAACCCTGAGCATCGCAATGATGCGGGCACGTAAACCCCCTGTCTCTGATCGGAGATTTGTCAACATCCTTCAAGCCAACAGTCTGGCCCCGCCAGGTGAAGAGATCTGCGTGATAAAGGTCAACAAGCATCGTCACACTCATGATGAATGTATGGCAGTCATATGGGATGTCCTACACAAGGAATTGCCTACCGAACCCCTCTTCTCAAACGGAGGGCATGATGTTTTTCTAGCAGCTCCAGCATCGCAGCAGGACGCGAGGCATCCTTATGTCTGGGTTGAGCCGTCAAGCGACAACGAATCAGGACTCTCCGGAGTCGAGGATGCGGCAGATCCGCAGGAAGATCCCTACATACATATGATCAGTTTCGAGGACGGCACCAGTTCCTATTATGTCACCTACGACAAGGGCTCCAATACCATGGAAATTGTCAAGCTCAACATCCCATACAGGCAGTTATCCGGCGAATGGAAACAACTGGTTGACACGACAAAGAACCCCTCTGATCAAGTGACCGACAATGACTTCATCAACATTATCTTTTCCAGATATCCTAATGATACCAAGGATCCGGTCCTTATTATCAGATTCTGCAATGCCAAAGTTACCCTCGACGATTGCTTGCTCATGGTAAATGAGGCCCTGGCCAATCGAGCTCAGAGCTCATCGTCACTTCCACCTACCAGCCCCAGTGGCAACCGGCCCGTGCTGTCAGTCAAGCTTACAGCCGCAAGCGCTGCCAAGGCCAAGAGCATCAGCAAAGGAGACAAAGCTCCTCACCCTGCTACAAATCAGATCAACCTCGGGAACACTTCCAGTAGCTACCCTGAAAACATCTGTAAGAGTCTTCCCCACAAGGCAGATCCGGCTTTCGAAGAAAGGAATGATCACCTCAGCATCAACATGCTCAAGTTCGATCCTGCTCCCAGTCATCATGGCCACAGATTCAGGCATCCCGCCAGCAAACTGCTAACTCTGATAGACTTGGCGATCCAGCAAGATCACGAGACTATCAACATCGCATAATTCAACACCACCGTGGGTTCAATCAAGTAGATATGGGCAAACTTCTTGGTAACCGAGATCAAGGAGGGCCGCATGGAATGTCCCAGCCCGACTTCCTTCGTCAACATAATCCAAGTGTTTTCGCCATTCGGAGACTTGGATGTGATTACAGTTCTAGACACTAGTGAGACAGTGCACACCTATGGAGACTGTTTAGCTCTTGCAAGGAAAGCCCTCATGGAACTAGCCGCTCAAGAGAACCGTCTCTGGGATGAGAACCAAGCTCAGAGGACTCACAGGGACCAAGCCCTTAAAGCGTCGCAAGCAGCTTTAGACAGAAAGCTAGAGGCCACTCTAGACCAGTTCGACCTCAAAGGTTTTGCCCACGGCAACTTCCTGGACTACCGTATTTTCTCATCCAACCCCCTCTGTCAAGGGAGGGCGATCAATGGTCCCGATGACCTAGGAGTTGGAATGGCACAGCACAAGGAATACCTAGCCAAACAGAATGAAGAGTACCAACGCTTACCTCCCCGAGGAAAGCAATTTCTCTGTGAAAGCGACGACGAAGACGATGAAACCATTCTCTTCCAAGCCGGTCATGAGGTCAAAAAAACCGGAATCACAAGGGTCCGGGAGGATGGGGACGGATCATTTCTGCTCTCAAACTAAAAGGCCAACTGAAGGAGGAAGGTCTATTCATAAAGAAAAGAAAGATGGAAATACATCTCCAACAACTACTCAGGAAGATTCCACAGACTGCGGCATTCGTTTACAGAAATGATCAATTGGGACAGCAGCCAGTTACATGGGCAGATGTTCGGGAAGCCGTGTACTCACCTTCCGACATACCCATGACTCAGATAAAGCAGAAGGGAAAGCTCTCCCTGATGGATGTTTATCTAGACTGCTGCATACAGTTCAAGGAAGCACTGGCTATTCTCACGTGGGAAGAAACACAGGCGCTAACTCTTGACGTAGGCTCTACTGCAAGAGAGCTGATCTGGGCTAAAAGTGGAGGAAAATTAGCAAACCATGAATATCGCCTAACCCAACTCCAGAATGCCCTGAGCATGCTCAGCAAGAAGGAAAGAAGTGCGGTATACCGTGAAGAGATCAAAGAGACCGTTCGCTTGAATCAAGAACTCTCTAACCTCCCCCGGAGGATCAGCAACCCACAGTTCAGTTATGGCAACCACTGCTGCGCACTGACGTTCGAGCAGCTGCGACAAACCATAGAGTCCCTCCCCACGGAGGCACCCAAGCCAATATCATGGGAAAGAATCCGGAAAGCTGTCGAAGCCCCCGGGAATGCATCTACAGTCAACGAATTGAGAGAAGACATATGGCCCTATGCTTCGAGGAATCCTCCTCTGACTATGGCTCAGCTCAGAGCAACCTGTTCAGAAGGGACCAAGCCTGATGTCAGCGTCCTGACCCGATCGAGTCAAATCCATACATTACCACCTAAGGCCACTAAAAAGCCGACGGAGCCAGAACCGCAACCCGGCCTGCCCGAAGACACAAGTTTCGTGAAAGAGGACTCGATCCTCACGCAGCTCAAGCAGACCCAGGCGAACATTTCCCTTTGGTCCCTGCTCACATCTTCATACCCTCACAAGCTCAAGCTGGAGGAAAGTCTGGCCCGCACCCTGGTCCCCGTGGACGAATCCCCAGACGAAGTAATTCAGATGATCGGCAACATCCACTATGGCAACATTATCACCTTCACAGATTTGGACCTGCCAAAATTTGGGGCTGATCACAATGAGCCGCTCTACACCACAGTCCAGCTGGACGAGCGTCGCCTTCCCCGTGTGTTGGTAGACGGAGGTTCCGGAATGAATGTCTTGCCCACCATGATGATGGACCTGCTTGACATCAAGCCCATAGATCTGAAGCCTTCAGTCCACACTGTCAAGGCCTATGACTCCAATTCTTGTACAGTTCTCGGGGTTGCTACTCTAAACATCTGGTTCGGCAAGCAGATGATTCCCACCGAATTCCAAGTGTTGGACATTCCTATCACTTTCACAGCCATCCTGGGGTGACCCTGGCTGCATCAAAATAAACGGCGTGGCATCCACCCTTCACCAGTGTATCAAGTTCATGCAAGGCAACGAGCTAACCACAGTCTACGGCGACAGCGTCACCACCGAGGGGACCAACACCAATGGCATTCTAGTGTTAGAAATCAAGCATGATGACGATATGGCATTAATTGGATTCACCTTGGAAACCTCCAAGATCCAAATATGCAACATGGACCTTCCACTGTTTCAAGACAAAATCTCTCCTGCCATGAAGATGATGAAACTCATGAACTTCATCCCAGGACTGGGGCTCGGCAAAAGGTTACAAGGCCAACACCTAGCCATCGAAGTCAAGGACCACACTACAGTCCCGGGGCTCGGTTATGTGTCAACACCAGCTGATATCAGAGAAAACAAAAGGCTCGCCCGCACCAAGGCAGCAGCCAGCAAAAGGGGAACCTCCAACAGCACACACAACCTTCAACCTTACAGTTTCGACCTCGCTCATTACTTCGCCAAGGGAAGCGACAGCAGAACTGAGGGGACCGACAAGGGAACCGACAGCAGAACTGAGGGGACCGACAAGGGAACCAACAGCAGAACTGAGGGAACCGACAGCGGAACCGACAGCAGAATTGAGGGGATCGAAAGTGGAATTGATAAAGATCAGAAAGAAGCAGGGAAAGTCAGCATAGAGACTACAGAAAGGATGGAAAAGCTAGCATGGGACCTCAAGCGTTTCAGAGGACTCAAGGCTAATTCGATAAGGGGAGCGTTCCTCGATATCACAACTCTACCTGGACCAATTGTCACCACAGTTCAGCATGAGTACACATTCAAAGGTATCCCAGACATGGAAGAGCAACTCGAGACACTCTTCACGGGAAACAAACTGTTCGGGTCAGCCGCCGAGGCCACATTCGAGACAGTAACTCCAAAGCAGAAGGAACCAAAATTCATAGAAGACGCTCTCGGTGGACCAGCTCTACAGAGTCTTTTTGAAGAAGTCATGGAGGTGCCAAACCTGATTGACATGGGATCCGAAAACGGCATGATCGCCATGATCGGGATAGCAAAAGCCAGGCCTCTTGACCCCCGAACCCTCATCAAGCATCCAACAATGCCACTAAAAAACTGGGTAACTTTCACCGAACCAAGGGCAAGCCAGACAGAAATGGAAGACAAGTTGGGCCTGCACCCACATCTCCCTAAACCCGGTCTCAAACCCTCTGAGTCAGTCCTTGTCAAAGGCTAGTCCTCTGAGTCTTCCAACGGCCTTACGCCGGAAGACTATGATAATGTAGCCAACAATGTATTTTCGTTCGCATTTAATGAAAAGTCTGACCTTTCGGAGTATCCCCTCATTACCACTTTAACAACTGATAAGTTAACAAACAACTTAAAAGACGTTAATAATGACTCACTTGATAAAGAAACAGACACATTAAATGAACAATACATTAAAGAAGTTCTCAAGCGTGTAGTAGACCAAGAGGACAATCGGGCCCAAGCTGCCGAAGAGGTTATGACTAAAGTGAACCTGGGGTCAATGCAAGAGCCTAAAGAGACACAAGTGGGCAGTTTCTTTGCCGGTGCAGAAAAGGAAGCCCTGATAAACCTCCTCAAAGAGTATGTTGACGTGTTCGCCTGGTCATATCAGGACATGCCAGGACTCGATCCCTCAATCGTGGAGCACAGAATTCCCCTGGATCCAGAATCTAAGCCTATCAAATAGAAATTGCGCAAGATCAAGCCAGAGTGGTCCTTACAAGTGAAAGAAGAAATAGAGAAAATGCTCCGCATCGGCTTCATCACAGTGATTGAGTACCCGACCTGGCTTTCCAACATTGTGACGGTCACCAAGGCCAATGGAAAGGTCAGATGCTGTGTGGATTTCCGAGATCTCAATAAGGCCAGCCCTAAAGATGATTTCCCACTGCCCAACATCGACATGCTAGTCGACACCACGACAAATTTCGAAGTAAAGTCCTTCGTGGATGGGTTTGTCGGATACAATCAGATCAAAATGTCCGAGGAAGATCAAGCCAAGACTGCTTTCACCACTCCGTGGGGACATGCGCTACACGGTCATGCCGATTCGATTTGAAGAACGGCGGGGCTACTTACCGGGGGCTGCAACGCGCTCTTCCATGACATGATTCACAAGGAAATCGAAGTGTATGTCGACGACATGATCATCCACTCCGGAGGATCAGACATGCAGCACATGACAGATCTGAGAAAGTTTTTCAACAGACTCAGAAAGCATTCCATGAGATTGAACCCTGCAAAGTGTATCGTCGGCGTCAAGCGAGGCAAAGTACTGGGGTACATGGTCACAGAAAGAGGTATCGAACCCGATCCCAAAAAAATCAAGGCCATCATCGACATGATGCCGCCTCAAACACTGACAGAAGTGAAAAGTTTTATGGGAAGACTTCAGTACATCAGCCGCTTCATCAACCAGTTGACATCTCTTTGTGAGCCAATGTTCAAACTGATGAAGAAGAATGCCGACGTCAAATGGGACTCCGAGTGCCAGACAGCTTTCGAGAAAATCAAGACATACTTGGTGAATCCCCCAATTCTATGCCCGCCACATGAAGACAAGCCACTCCTCCTGTACCAGATAGTAACAGACACGTCAATTGGAGCAATGTTGGCACAAGAACAGAAAGATTCCAAAGTTGAGCATGCAATCTACTTCGTAAGCCGAAAGCTTCAGGGAAGTGAACTCAGCTACTCAGCATTAGAGAAAACCTGTACCGCCTTGGTATAGGTAGTCGGGAAACTGAAACACTACATGCAGTCACATTCAGTGCTCCTGGTCTCCAAGATGGACCCCGTCCGATATCTCTTCGACAAACCATCCCTATTAATGAGACTAGCCAAGTGGTCATTCTTCCTGGCTGAGTTCGACATCAAGTACATGGTCAAAAAATCAACAAATGGCAGAGTAATGGCAGATCAGCTGGCAGACTTTCCAAGCAGTGAACCCAAGGATCCTGATCCGCAGTTTCCGGATGACGGGATCTTTTCACTTGACAGCGCAAACCGCTGGCAAATCTTCTTCGATGGGGCAGCCAACAAGAAGGGAAATGGTATTGGAATGCTCCTTTTTGATCCCAAGGACGAGCACATTCCCATAGCCATCAAATTGAATTTTGAAACAACCAACAATGCAGCAGAGTATGAAGCTTGCGCAGTTGGTCTAGAAGCCGCTCTCGAGCGCAACATCTCAGAACTGGAAGTGTACGGAGACTCAGCATTGATCATCAATCAATTGTCCAACAAATGGAAGACGATAGATTCTGGCCTCCAGAAGTACCACACATACATGGAGGAGCTCATTGCTCAGTTTAAGGACATCTCTTTCCATTATTTGCCAAGAGACAGGAACCGCTTCGCAGATGCCCTGGCTACCCTAGCATCTCTTGTCAAAATTCCCGAAGGGAAATCAGTATAACCCCTCAGAATAGGCAGACGGGAAACACCCGCCTATTGCTGTGAGATCGAAGTTAAAAATGAACCGATCGACGAACCCTGGTACAATCAAATCTACCAGTACCTCCAAAATGGAGAAGCTTCCTTCACAAATGAAGATGGAAAATATAAAGAAGGGATCAAATCCAAAAACATGATGGCACTAAAATGCCTGGCATCCCATTTCGTCATTCTGGGGGGTATGTTGTACAAGAAGCGCCACCAAGGGCCACTCCATCAGTGTGTAAATAAAGAAAAAGCCAGCGAGCTAATGAACGAAGTTCACAACGGAACCTGCGGTCCGCACATGAACGCCAGAGCATTGACACAGATCATCCTCCGTATGGGATACTATTAGGTATCAATGGAAACAGACTGCATCCAGTTAGTCAGAAGCTGCGATAAATGTCAACGGTTCTCCAACCTCAATCACATCCCTCCTCACGAACTCTATTGCATGACTACGCCAAGGCCTTTCGCCACATGGGGAATCGACGTCATCGGCAAAATCACTCCGCCAGGGAGAAATGGTCACGAGTTCATATTAGTCGCAGCCGACTACTTCACTAAATGGGTAGAAGCCAGATCATACAAGGTACTGAATTCTAAGAAGGTGGCTGAGTTCATCAGAGAGAACATCATGTGCAGATATGGGGTGCCCAACGAGATCATATCCGACAATGGGACCCACTTTGAAGGAGATTGTGACCAACTGTTGACCGAGTTCAGAGTTACACGCCACAAGTCTTCTCCCTACAGACCACAGACTAATGGTGCAGTAGAGGCAGCAAACAAGACTCTTGCAATGATAATCCAAAAGATGACCGTCAGAGGTCGGGATTGGCCCGAGAAGCTACATCTAGCCCTCTGGAGATACAGAACATCAGTCAGAACCGCCACAGGAGAGACTCCTTTTGCACTTACATACGGAATGGAAGCAATGTTACCCATGGAATTGGATATTCCATCCCTCCGAGTCTTCTTGGAAAATGGGATCAATGAAATCGAATGGCTTCAGAGCCGTCACGATGAACTTGCTCTACTCGATAAGCACAGATTGAAAGCCATGGAACACACTCGAGCCTACCAAATCAGAATGGCTCGAGCATTTGATAAGAAAGTCAAGATCCGAGACATCAGAGAAGGCGACTTAGTGCTAAAGGAAAAGCCTCCTACGCAGACCAATCCCCTCGGAAAGTGGGAGCTGACCTGGATAGACCCGTTCGTGGTACAAAGAATCTTCTCCGGAAGAGCCATGAAGTTAGCAGATTTGGACGGGAACCCTTTCGTTAACCCCGTGAACGGAAGCAAGCTCCACAGATACTTTGTTTGAGAAAGAGCACAAGTCAACTCTCATTCCCCATGCATCACCCCTCAGTAAAATTAAAGTGCTAAAAGATTAATACCCAACTGGATACATTCCTGATAATGATCCAGGTAAAAAATGGGGTCGCACTTCTTTTGTCTTTGTTTTTCTCAAAAATCACCTAAAGTGTCGAACTACGGTGACCTGAGCCCCTTAGTCAAATTGTAAAAGGGGAACGTAGGCAGCCATCATTGGTTTGGTCTCAAGAACAAAAAAAAACAAATAAACATCAATCGCTTGTGTTTCAAAAAACTCTTTTCAATTAACCTATAAATTCATTACGGCTAAAACAGTCTTTGATGAGTTCAAGCACGGTCAACTCTTGACTCGCTACACGCTAGTAAAACTACAATAAAACATTAATCAATTAATGTGTCTGCAATGACAGTGGGTGGATACTCCGGACAGCAAGGTCAACCTAGTTTCCCGTACTTGGTCCTTCATCCTTCTTCCCCTTCCCTTTTCCGCGGTGAGTATTCTTCACCTTCACAGGGAATATTCCCGTAATCCTTCTACCTGGCTCAGGGACCCTTCCCGACGCCTTTGTCAAACCGACAGCTGCCAACACAGCCCTTTCCCTAGCTCTATCTTGAGCTGCCTCTCTCCGAGTCATCATGACCGTGCTTTGATCGGCCGCCCGACTAGCATTGGCCTCATAGTCAGCCATGTCGTCCCCAGTACGATTCTGAGGGTTAGCCATCGCTTTGGCTCTCCTCAAAGTCAAGCCGTCAGGGTAATTAAGACCCAATAGCTCCCTCCATCTCCACAAAATGGCCATCTGTGTCTCCCCCATACACTCTTTGTACCAGTTCAAATACTGCGTAGACAGAACAATGCCCCCTCTCCGGTAAAATAGAACCCTGGCAGGAAAGGACGTGTATTGCCACAATCGCGTGAGAAGCAATAGCGTCGAAGGATCTTCCATCGGAAGAGATCCCACCTCAAAGGTAGCAGCATGACCCAAACCCGTCAGTGGCACTGCTCGGCCCAAATCTTGTCGCGGCACCAAGGATGGAATGTAAAAGCGATGCAGGACAACCCGGTACTCTGACAACCAGAAGACCCTCCTGAGCGGTCCGAAAAGTTTGTAGCTTCTAATGAGGAACCCACCATCGCAAGTGATGCATGCGGAGTCTGGCCATCCAGAGCTCCAGTTTAGCCTGATCACCCCTACCACCAGAGGGAGTCGAGAAAAGGACCAAGGGTCACAAGACACTGGCACCTCGGGCACCATCTGCAATCGCTCCCTCAACCACATAGTGAGCATGGGCGTCTCACGGAGAGGCGTGAACCCTGCGTAAAGTACGCCCCAGGTAGTGAGCGGACGAATCTCTCGCTGCAGATGGCCTAGATGGCCTCGGCTCATGCACAGCCGCACTCCTTCGGGAATTACACCGCAGGAACTCCACAAGTCTCCTGGCATAGTTGGCCCACCCGTCCAAACGTCTCACCGCTTGGTTGTACGTACGGCCAGACACCTGCAAATCAGGAAAGTCGTCAAAAGATAAACAGATAGCACAGATGCAACATTTGCAGGATGCTACTATCAAGTATAGAAAATCAAAGCACTCACCAAAGCATTGGGATCCACTCTGTACCGAGGCCTCGTCTCCTCTGCCTCGTCCTCAGGAAGATGTCATAGTCGGCTCCTCAGCCTCGTCCTCCCTGTGCAGCACCTGCGGGCTCCTCAGCCTCGTCCTCAGGAAGATGTCATAGTCGGCACCCTCTATGATATACTCGGTATAGAACACGCCCTGTTTGTACTGCTCCAGATCCTCCATCAGTATCAACGAAGGATGCTGCATGTGTGGAGACGGGTCCATCAGAACCATAGGAAGGGACCCTGGACCATGCTGATAGGTCACCCTCTCCCCCAAGTACATCACGTCGCAATAAAGCCCAACCAGAAGCTTCCATCGACGTGTGACCTCCCTAGCAGCCTGGACCACAAAAGCGTTAATCCGGTTCCACAAAGTCAGCTGGATCCGCCTGGAAAACTCTTGGCTCATGGCCAGAGACACCTCCTTGTAAGTCAGTCGAGTACCCTCCCTTGACGTTGCCGGCTTCTTCGCCGCCTTCTGCCAAATCAACATGGCAGGGAACAAGGACTCATACTCCTCCTTGGTCTCCCACCTTTGCGGGTGGAACACCTCTAAAAACCATACCTGTCAAGCACATGGAAAGTTATGTCAGCTAAAGAGCAGATACATACGAGTACAAACGAGATAAGGAAGAGAAAAAGAGGGGAACTTACATCCAAGGCAAACATAAAGCAGCATAAGGTGTTCTCCTCTCCCCGCGAGAACCTATCCAAAGCATGGTAGAGCTCAGCCAGTCCAGCCTCCCCCCCAATGCAAACCCTCTCACGGCATACAGATCAGTCAGGGAGCCAAGAAGAGGGAAGTGACATGATGTGTCAGAAGTAGGAAACAGGGTAGCTGACAAAGCAAACCATAAGAACCCTCAAGCCAGACGCTCTGCGGTCATCCTCGGAGACCCCTCCAAATAAGCAACAATACCCCTCCTCAGATGAGCCTCCATCGGTCCGTATCGAATACCCAAGCCCCTGGCATCGGTAATATCAAAACCCAACAGCTCCGACAACTGTCCCAGGGTATAGCCATCCACCCACACAAGTGTGTTTCCCCAGAATGGCAACCCCGTAATCGCCGCAAAGTCAGTGGGAGTCACAGTCGCCTCCCCCCACCTGAAGTGAAACGTGTGGGTCGTGTCCCACCAGTACTTGCTCAGGGCAACGTGTAAGGCCCTCGCCCTCTGCGTTGAAGCTACCACGGCTACTACGCTGATAAATCCAGCCAAACCGGAGTCAACCACAAATTGTTGTGGACTCCTCTCTCCATCCCGAGCCTCATCTGGGAGTATCTCCCACAACGCTCGAACTGCCTCGAAGGCTCCCCTGCTCTTCAAGTTGCGAATGTCAATCGACCCTCGCCCCTGCAGGTGAACACGGCAAAAATACGTTAATACAGAAACAACATCAACAGAGTACACAAACGCATGTTGAAATGATGAAACACAGATATAGTTCTCATTTTCCTAAAATATGTCCATCCCAGTTGGAGTATTAACGGTCCAAAATCCCAAAAAGGTCAAAACCTTTCGAAAACTCCGTCACATTCGGAACTTTCAAAACCTTTCGAAAACTCCGTCGAATTCGGAACTTTCAAAACATTTCGAAAACTCCATCGAATTCGGAACTTTCAAAACCTTTCAAAAACTCCATCGAATTCAGAACTTTCAAAACATCTCAAAAAATCCGTCGAATTCGGAACTTTCAAAACATCTCGAAAACTCCGTCGAATTCGAAACTTTCAAAACATCTCGAAAACTCCGTCGAATTAGGAACTTTCAATCATTTCGAACATTTCGAAAAATTACTCCGTCCCAAATTAAATTTACTTTAATTTCGGAAAACACCTCTAGGCATGGGTGCAACCAAAATTTTTATGTCATCTACCCATAACGTCAATTGAACTACACTCTAGTCAATTTCGACAAAGGCACATAGCAAAGTCAAAAGCCCCAATTCGGGCACCAAGAACCATAACTCATTTCTAATCAAATTCCTAAAATTTAAAGAATGCACATTCTGAAAATTAACGGAATTTAGAGGAAGTTTACCTGTCTTTCGATCCCTCCCTTGGATTTGTGAGTGTCTCGAGCCGGATAAAACTCCATTGGATCCACGGGAAGAGCGGTGGTTCGAATGGTCCTCACCAACCTCGTTCTTTCGTTGTCGGTCCTCCTATGGCGAGCCCTTGGTTCCAAACCGGCATCCATGGTGATTTTCTTTCGAAGATTCGAACAAAACTCGCGAAATGGGGAAGAATTTTTCTCTCTTTTCTCTCTTTTCTCGCCTGGAAGAATGGGGAAATGTTGCTGGTTTGCGTCGGCCTGTTGCTGATTTGAACCTAGTCAAATTCAGTCCAAGTCCGGTCGGACTCTTTTGCAGCTGAAAAGATTCCTTGCCACTTTGGCCCCTCAGCTTCACAATTTCAATTTTATCCCTTTTGGCCCCCAAAAGTGTAAAATTTCCCCAAGTTAGACCTTTCTAACACCCCCTCCCCCGAGGTTAAGCCCAGTTAGTTTTAACTAACGTTTCATCTCTAGACGTTAAATCTCAAATCGACGTTTGACATTCAAACGCTCATTTCCGTCCCAACCGACGTTTGACACTCAAACGCTCAGTCCCGTCTTCGGACGTTAAATCACAATTTCGTCTCCAGACGTTAAATTTCCAGTTAGTTTTCACTAACGTTTCTTCTCCAGACGTTAAATCTCAAATCTACGTTTGACATTCAAATGCTCATTTTCGTCCCAACCGACGTTTGACACTCAAACGCTCAGTCCCGTCTTCGGACGTTAAATCACAATTCCGTCTCCACGCGTTAAATTTTCAGTTAGTTTTCACTAACGTTTTGTCTCCAGACGTTAAATCCCAAACCGTCTTCGGACGTTAAATCACAACTTCGTCTCCAGACGTTAAATTTTCAGTTAGTTTTCACTAACGCTTCATCTCCAGACGTTAAATTTTCAGTTAGTTTTCACTAACACTTCGTCTCCAGACGTTAAATCTCAATCGGCGTTTGACATTTAAACGCTCATTTCCGCCCCAAACTAGACGTGGCCATACGGTTAAAACCACCGGTTAACGGTTATAACCGGCGATTAAAAAAACCGTTAAGTCCTAATCGTAACCTAACCGTTAACCGTGTACTAACGGTTAAGGTTAAACGGTTAACGGTTATATACGGTTATAACGGTTAACACGGTTACACGGTTAAAAATGAACTTTTTTTTTCAGATTAGTCCTTTTAACGGAATAGTTAACAGTTTATGTTAACTTTTGTACTGTATATACCTTTTTTTTCTTTTTTTTTAATAAAGAATACTATTTGAGATGTTACTTATTAGTGATTTTTTTTGGAAAAAGTTATAAAAAAAAAGTTAAGAATATTTAAATAAATGAATTTTTAAAGGAAAATGTGTTTAACAGATTTTTTAACAGTTTTTTTTTTTTTGGTTATGCAAAGCTATTTGAGAAATATTTCTTTTAAAAACAGTTTTTAACATTTTTTTTTTGAAGAAAACAGTTAACTTTTTAACAGATTTTTAACTAGTTCTATAAAAAAGTTAACTTTTTTTTTAAAATTTTTTTTGGATAAAGAAGACCATTTTAGAGTTTTGTTTACTATATACATTTTTTACAAAAAGATATACTCCCTCCGTCCCACAATTGTACGCACTTTTTGTGTCGGCGCGAAAATTAAGGTAAAATGTGATAAAGGTAATGTGTTGTGAGTGTAAAAGTAAAATAGGAGAGAGAATGAGTGGAGAGAATAGTAAATTTGAAAAGTGTTGTGAGTAGAGAGAAGTGGGTCCCATTTCCATTTTGAGAAAGTGCAAATTATTGTGGGATGCTCAAAAGGGGTCTTTTTACGAATTATTGTGGGAAGGAGGGAGTATAAAAAAAGTTATGAATTTTGAAAGAAATAAAACTTAACTTTTTTAAAAATAAACGAAAGTATATAAAAGAAAAAGGGACGATACCCTTAAATTTTATTAATTTAATAAAATTATAAAGAGGGCGACAACCAACCTTACCCTTTTATAATTAAGGAAGGACATTTAGGAGCCTTTACTTCAACCTAACTATTACAATTCAATAAAAATAACCAAATCCCCAAGTAATAGTTGATTTTCCAAGTTTTCAACCGTTAGTTGGGAACGTCTTTCATCCAAAACATTTTCTCCAATGCTAAATGCGGATTCGACCGCCACCGTTGACGCGGGAGAAGCTAAGACTTCTTTTGCAATTATAGAGAGTATAGGATAACCCTCGTTCCTTCTTGACCACCACTTTAAAACATCAAAATCATTTGGATTATCACTACTTTGATCCCATTCAAAAGTAATGTTGAAATATGTGTCTAACTCCAAGGGAATGTTAGAGGAAGAAGTAGGCCCTACTCGAGGACGTTTCTTTTTGCTATACAAATTAGCAAAAAAAATGATACGGATCCGCCTCAAGTAAATCACCACCAACATCTTGAGAAGAAGTAGAGTCAACATTTTGAGAAGGATTTCCATGAATTGCATTATATTCGTTATAAAAAGACACCAAATCATTTTTTGTAGTTTCAACAATATTCGACGGAGATTCATGATCACCGTCACCTTCGGGGTATAAATTAGTATAATAAAAAGCTAAAATAGTAGCCAACTCATCTAATTTAACACGGGGATCTAATACTTTTGCAACCAAAAATAAAGACGGAATAATGGCAAAATATTTTATCCACTTTTGTCTCATGGAAAAAATGCAATCCCCTAAAACATAGCAATCTTTTAAATTATTAAAACTAATAACAATTGCAACACATTTCTCAAGAACCAAAATGGAAGTTGGATAATAAACTCCCGATAACGCCAAAGTAGCGGTGTTAAAAATCTTTAGCAATTTACACAAATTAGTGCATGCATTCCATTGATAAGCAAATAAAGGTTGATTATTATCAAGTGTAGCAAAAAAATTCATAAGAAGCTCTTTATACTCAAAACCATCTTTTAACATTTTATAGGTGGAATTCCACCTAGTTGGAACATCGGAAGTAAAATATTTGTCTCCAAGATTTTGATTTCTTAAAAACCTAATCCATTTTTTTTGTAACACTATTTCTTCTAGAAATATATTCAAGGGCCCCTCTAATTGGGGAAACATGTTGTTCTAATGTATGCAAACCACACATAAATTAATAATATGGCATAAACATCTAATATGAAAAAACTTACCACCAAATGACGGTTGACAAACTCTAATCAAATCCGGTAAACTAGTGGTATTAGCACTAGCATTATCAAAAGAAATAGTAAATATTTTATTCGTAATCTTATATTTTAAAAAAATTCCACGCAACTTTGAACAAATTGCTTCGGCGGTATGGGGGGAATCAAAATTTTCATATGCAATTAATCTTTTTTGGATAGTCCAAGAATTATCTATCCAATGTCAAGTAACACCTAAATAACTATTTCTTTGCCAATGATCACTCCAACCATCGGCACAAATTGAAACTTTGTTTGGTAAATTTGATAAAACCTCAATTAAAGTTATTTGATATGTTAACACCACCTTATGAATATCACGTACGAGAGTCGAACGTGGTACTCTTGCGGCGGCGGGATTTAAAGAAAGTCTTATAAATCTTTTATAAAATTCATCATCCGCAAAGTTAAAAGCAAGTCCTTTAACACAAACAAATTTGGCCAATTCTTGCCTATAAATGACCTTATTAACTTTAAATAGGAAGGAAGACGAACCTTGGGTGGTGGTTGGAGCTAATTGAGTTTGATCACTCGAAATGCCAAGTTTATCAGAATGTACTGTGCGTGTGTGGGCGTTAAGTGACCCATGCCCTCCACCCTTCGTAAATGGGTAGGATTTTGGACAATAATTGCAAATAGCTCGACAATAGCGATCGTCATCGGGATCAATTTGCTCTTTTCGAAAATGAATTGTAAAAGTGTCGGACTTAGGGGCACGTGAACGTGGCACCGTTGGCGGTTGTTCTTCTTGTTCTTGTCCCCGAGCACGACCACCTCGAGCTCGGCCTCGGCCGCCCCTGCCCCCCCTTCTACCACTTTCAACAACATTTTCATCCACATCTTGATCTTGCTCATTTTGTGTAAATGGTTCCTCAAAAAATTCGAATTCTTCTACGTTAAGATGGGTGGTAGAACCAACAGTTTCCTTTTCCTTGCCTTTTCGAGAAGAAGACATTTTCGTTAGAAAACTGACTTGAATTAAAAAAAAAAGCTAACTTTTGTTAAAAACTGACAGAAAATCTTTAAAAAAATGACTGGAATTTAAAAAACTAACTGAAATCTGAAAAACAAACTAAAACCTCAAAAAAACTAACTGAAAACTCTAAAAATCTAACTGAAATTCTGAAAATCTAACTGAAAACTCTAAAAAACTTACTGAAAACTCTAAAAAACTAACTGAAACTGAAATACAAACTGAAAACTCTAAAAAACTGACTGAAAACTCTAAAAAACTAACTGAAATTCTGAAAAAACTAACTGAAAATGTTAAAAAACTAACTGATAACTCTAAAAAAAACTACTGGAATTCCTAAAAACTAACTGAAAATGTTAAAAAACTGACTGAAAACTCTAAAAAACTAACTGAAATTCTTAAAAACTGACTGTAATTCTCGAAATACAAAAAAAATCGTTAAAAAACTAACTGAAAATTGTAAGGAAACTAACTGAAACTGAAAATTGAATATAATGAGAGTATGAGACTTGAGAGAGGCTTAGGATATTTAAGAGTAGATAGAGAGAGAATAGAAGTAGAGATGTAAGGTGAAATTGAAAATGAAATGGTAGGAGGGAGGGAGGTAAATTTATAGTAGGGAGTGGTTGTCTTTTAAAAGAAAAAAAAATTAATTTAATTGAAGGAGGGGGCCTGGGCGCTGCTGGGAAAGTGGGAAATGGGACTGACTGGGCGCTGGGGGTGGGGCGGTCAAACTAGCCGTTGGGGGGAGGGAGCCGTTGAGCCAAGTAGCCGTTGGGGGGGATTAAATTCAAATTACAAAATTCAAAACTGGCTGGTTAGGCGGTTATAACCGCCGGTTATTTAAACGGTTATAACCGGTTAAATAACCGACGGTTATAACCTCCGGTTGCCGGTTTTTGAAAATCTTAACCATAACCGAACCGGGTAACCGCCGGTTTCGGTTAGGTGGTTACGGTTAAGGCGGTTGATGGTTTTGACCGGTTAATAACCTCCGGTTAGCCGGTTCCGGTTAGATTTTGGACACGTCTACCCCAAACCAACGTTTGACATTCAAATGCTCAGTCCCGTCTTCGGACGTTAAATCACAATTCCATCTCCAGACGTCAAAATTCTCATTGGTTTTCACCAAAATTCACTTCCCCGGCCGCCAGTCGTAAGTCCGATCATCCCACTTCAGCGGCCATCAAGCTAAGCCCGCACAAGAATCCCTATTCGGCCATCCTCGTAAGCCCGAATACCTTTTCACTCCAGCAAGTGAACATTCACTTCCCTGGCCGCCAGTCGTAAGCCCGATCATCCCACTTCAGCGGCCATCAAGGTAAGCCCGCACAACAATCCCTATTCGGCCATCCTCGTAAGCTCGAATACCTTTTCACTCCAGCAAGTGATCATTTACTTCCTCGACAGTCATCGTAAGCCCGACCATCCCATTTCAGCGGCCATCAAGGTAAGCCCGCACAACAATCCCTCTTCGGCCATCACCGTAAGCCCGAACGTTCCTCCCCAGCAGGATCCTAAGACCATCCGTCTAAGAAGAAACGTCAATCAATCCCCTCGATTCCTAACTGGCCCCGTTAGAACTCTGGACGCTTATTCCCAGCAATGTGTTAGTCTCTCCCGAGATCACATCCCGTTCCTAACCCCGTCGTTAGAACGTCAATCCTTCCATGTTGTTATAACATCCATTTGACGCGTCCGTTCCCGTCATTTCCACTATATCCCCAGCAGATAAAACCTGACCGTCATCATAAGTCCAGAACCCAAGGCACGAACGCCTTACAAAATCAATCTAAAGGCACGAACGCCTTCCTCTCGGGACAAACACATCCTCGTAATTCCGGTCTGAGGCGCTACACGCCCTCTAATGTTTCAGTGACTCCGGTCTGAGGCGCCACACGCCCTCGAAAGTTTCAGTAAATCTCGGACTGAGGCGCCACACGCCCTCGCAAGTTTCAATAATCTCGGTCTAAGGCGCCACACGCCCTCGCAAGTTTCAATAATCCCGGTGTGAGGCGCCACACGCCCTCGAAAGTTTCAGTAAATCTCGGTCTGAGGCGCCACGCGCCCTCGCAAGTTTCAATAATCTCGGTTTGAGGCACCACACGCCCTCGCAAGTTTCAATAATCTCGGTTTGAGGCGCCACACGCCCTCGAAAGTTTCAGTAATCTCGGTCCGAGGCGCCACATGCCCTCGTAAGTTTCAGCAATCTCGGTCTGAGGCGCCACACGCCCTCGAAGGTCTCAGAAATCTTAGGTTCAGATGCCTCACAACAGTCTCGCTCAGGTTCAAACGCCTCACAACAGTCTCGCTTAGGTCAAGGTCCCCACGCGCGGCTCCTTGCACCTATGAACTACGATCGGCTTGATTCCCGCTCGGGATACGTAGAAATCCTTTTGCTAAGGGTCCAGCCAGCTGACCTCTCAGGTCTCTTCAAGTAAGGCATCCCCCGATTTGGATCCTTATCTTTTTCAACGACCCCACTTCCTTCGAAAGTGACGTCGCTGAGGGGCTAACTGTAAGTACCCAAATTCGGATCGCAAAAATCCATTAGAAGTTAATCGGAATCCGTTAACTGGCCCGCTCTAGGTTAACCGGAACCCGTTAAGCTCCCCGTTCTCAAGCCAACGAGATGTCCTGGAACAGCCCAGTGAATCCCAACGTCGAAGCGTACTCAACACACGTCATCGCACGTAAAAGTACTGCTTCTCCTGAAAAATGCACTTTTCGGCACTTTTCGGGGGCGTTTCGGACATTTTCCGGACAGTTATTTAAAAAAGGACAAAACCGGGAATAATGGCACGAAAAACATGCCCTGGTAAGTCACAGGGGCACGTGGCACGCATGCCACAGCCCTCCGGTCAACATCAATCAGATTTCAGAGTAAAAAGACCAAAATACCCCTGGGATATTGTCACAGTCCGTCCAGACTCGTTTTCAGGCAAAACAGAGTTGCCAGCAAGTCCCTCCAATTTCAAAAATACCACAAAACCCCCTGGTATTCAGGTTAAGTCCGTCCGGACTCTTTTGCAAATTTATCCTATAAATACAGAGGGCTGTCAAACATTTCAAAGGAGGAAAAAACTTATCCATTTTCACAAATAGCCACGGCCCAAACTGGTTTCACCCTCTCCCGAGCCTCGTTTTGCCTCGATTCGCGTGAAAACTTTGTATTTCAACCAAATACAAACCAAACAACCTCGAAACACCGTTCCAAACACTAAATCGTATCTCGTATATGCCTCCCGAGCCAAAAGAGTCAACCCCTAGCCATAGGTAACACTCTCTCTCCCTAAACACTCGTTCCATCTCGATTTATGCGCCAGTCGCTACAACCGTTTCGGTCGAACGTTGTTAAAATGTAGACGTCACCGTCAACGAGGTCCGATACTTTTTAGTCCTAGATCCTCTTCTCTTCCCGTAAGAGAAGTAATCTCGGGTTAAAACGGCGTTCCGGCCCCGTTCCTTTACTTTTCATGTCATGTACAATTCCGGATCGTTTGATCCGTTGAACGTAATTTACTTTATGCAACTTTATAGTCCAAACCGTTTGGTTCGTGATAGTCATTCAACGGTCCGGATCGTTTGATCTGTTGAATGCTAATTACTTAAAGCACCTTTAAAATCCGGGTCATTTGATTTCGTCAATACCGCACTTTAAATACTGTCATTTACAAGTCCGGGCCGTTTGGCTCGTGATAGTATTTACTTAACAAAGTCTGAGTCGCAAAATGATTCATTGATCACATATCATTTAATGCTTTTTTCCCGTAAAATCGCTAACAATGTAATGCCCGATTCAAAACCGGAGTTCGACATTCGAACTCTCTTTCAAAACGCACAAAATGACGTTTGGCATCCAAACGATCATCTTCAAACTTAAAACCCGAAATTTGACATTCAAATCTCATTTAATGCTTTTTTCCCGTAAAATTGCTAACAATGAAATGCCCGGTTCAAAACCGGAGTTCGACATTCGAACTCTCTTTCAAAACGCGCAAAGTGACGTTTGGCATCCAAGCGATCATCTTTAAACTCAAAATCCGACGTTTGACATTCAAACACTCTTTTCTTAAAAGTCAACATTTGACACTTAAGTTAAAAGTTCAAAATCATCACTCGTATCACTTTTCCTAAAAAAAACTCCAAAACCGACGTTTGTCATTCAAACGCTCGCTTTTTCCAAAAGAAATCACAAAATCAACGTTTGACATTCAAACCAAGATTAAGCTTGTCATTCAAGCCCCCATTTTCAAAATGCAAACACACACACACACGCACACATTTTTGAGAAAGGTAGAAAGACTCGTCATACGAGGCATTTCAGGTGATCTCAAAATACTCTTCTCGAAACGTAACGTAACCTCCGAACCTAACAATCTCTGGTACTCAAAAAGCTTTTTTGTCACGTTTTTGCTACCAATAAAAACGACACCCCGTTTCAAAGCCTTTTCCTCGTTTTTGCTACCAATAAAAACGACACCCATTTTCAAAGCCTTTTCCAAAGTTTTTGCTACCAATAAAAACGACACCATTTTCACTAAAGCCATTTTTCAACGTTTGGGCTCAAAATACAAAACCGCGTGGCGAATCCTCTCCTTCCCGAAAGCGAGGTATCAAACACCAATCCCGCAAAAGACAACCGCGGTCACCCCGCCCGAACCCCGGGTAATTTCAAGTTGCTGCCAAGCTTTTTTCGCTGACAAAAACGTGTTCTTAACTAGGTATACACATTTAGTTTAGCTTTTAGCCTTGAACATACATGGATCACGAAACCCATTCCTACAAGAGACCAAATGGTACTAATAAACTCATTTAATTTACCCAAATGATGCAGCAAAAAATGAGCGGTACCGGGGGTACCTGATCTGTCGGGAATGCGGCGTTGGATTCCTGGACGAACGACGAACAGATCTGCAAAACAAACACCGTTAGGGCGCGAGAATAAGCATCTATATATGGAGATGGTATAAACTGGGAGGGAAGGCTTATTATAGTATTGAGAGGGTGTTTGAATGTACCTTTTATGTGAGGGATTTTTCCCTTATTTATAGCTTTAAAGTGATATGTCCTCCAAGAATAGGAGTTCCATAGCTGACTTGTATTAGGAGAGTGAATCTTCATCTAATTTAGGTTCCTTCACCCGTTAGGAGTCCGTTCCAAATAAGACTTCTTGAGTGAGAATAAATCCCTATTTGATTAGGATTCTATCTGCTAATTGCTTTCCTTATTTTTAGGGGTATTCAATAGGGGGAGAATTATATCCCGCTCAGTGGCCCCCAACTTCCTTGCTTGCATCGAAGTAAAAGAATGAAGTTTAGTCTTTGTCTGAGGAGTCATACCCTGCAGTTGATTTTGACCTATCTTTGGGTGCGAGCTATGAACTCATCTTAAGAGATGGTCATTTCGCCCATTTTCATTGCGAGCTTTGTAACTCGTTTTTGAATGTTTGTATGTTGAATACTCGCCAAGTGTCAAAATAATTTTGGGGAGCCGAGGAAGCTTGTTTGGTCTTCAACACTTGGTAATTTTTCCAGTTTGGGTCACCGAGGAGACTAATGTCGAGGAAAAAGCTCAACCCCAACAAGTCATCATCCCGAGTCCTTGCACAGAGAAAGATGATGAGGCGGATGCTCGGGTGCAGGCCGAGGAGACTAATGTCGAGGAGAAAGCTCAAACTCAACAAGCCACCATCCCGGATCCTGACCTAGAGGAAGACGATGAGGCTGAAGACGAGGTACAGACCAAGGAGACCAATATCGAGGAGAAAGCTCAAACTCAGTAAGTCATCATCCCGGACCCTGACCTGGAGGAAGACGATGAGGCTGAAGCCGAGGTGCAGGCCGAGGAGACCAATATCGAGGTGAAAGCTCAAACTCAACAAGTCATCATCCCGGACCCTGACCTGGAGGAAGACGATGAGGCTGAAGCCGAGGTGCAGGCCGAGGAGACCAATCTCGAGGAGAAAGCTCAAACTCAACAAGTAATCATCCCGGACCCTGAACTGGAGGAAGACGATGAGGCTGAAGCTGAGGTGCAGGTCGAGGAGACTAATGTTGAGGAGAAAGCTCAAACTCAACAAGTCATCATCCCGGACCCTGACCCAGAGGAAGATGATGAGGCTGAAGCCGAGGTGCAGGCCAAGGAGACCAATGTCGAGGAGAAAGCTCAAACTCAATAAGTAATCATCCCGGACCCTGGCCTGGTGGAAGACGATGAGGCTGAAGTCGAGGTGCTGGACGAGGAGACTAATGTTGAGGAGAAAGCTCAAACTCAACAAGTCATCATCTCGGACCCTGACCTGGAGGAAGACAATGAGGCAGAAGCCGAGGTGCAGGCCGAGGAGACGAATGTCGAGGAGAAAGCTCAAAATCAACAAGTCATCATCTCGGACCCTGACCTGGAAGAAGATGATGAGGCTGAAGCCGAGGTGCAGGCCGAGGAGACCAATGTCGAGGAGAAAGCTTAAACTCAACAAGTCACCATCCCGGATCCTGGCCTAGAGGAAGATGATGAGGCTGAAGCCGAGGTGCAGGCCGAGGAGACCAATGTCGAGGAGAAAACTCAAACTCAACAAGTCATCATCCCGAACCCTGAACTGGAGGAAGACGATGAGGCTGAAGCTGAGGTGTAGGTCGTGGAGACTAATGTTGAGGAGAAAGCTCAAACTCAACAAGTCATCATCCCGGACCCTGACCTGGAGGAAGATGATGAGGCTGAAGGCGAGGTGCAGGCCAAGGAGACCAATGTCGAGGAGAAATCTCAAACTTAACAAGTCATCATCCCGGACCCTGACCTGGAGGAAAACGATGAGGCTGAAGCCGAGGTGCAGGCCGAGGAGACCAATGTCGAGGAGAAAGCTCAAACTCAACAAGTCACCATCCCGAATTCTGACCTGTAGGAAGACGATGAGACTGAAGCCGAGGTGCAGGCCGAGGAGACCAATGTCTAGGAGAAAGCTCAAACTCAACAAGTCATCATCCCGGACCCTGAACTGGAGGAAGACGATGAGGCTGAAGCCGAGGTGCAGGCCGAGGAGACTAATTTCAAGAAGAAAGCTCAAACTCAAGAAGTCATCATCCTGACCCTGACCTTGAGGAAGACGATGAGGCTGAAGCCGAGGTGCAGGCTGAGGAGACCAATGTCAAGGAGAAAGCTCAAACTCAACAATTCATCATCCCGAACCCTGACCTGGAGGAAGACGATGAGGCTAAAGCAGAGGTGCAGGCCGAGGAGACCAATTTCGAGGAGAAAGCTCAAACTCAACAAGTAACCATCCCGGATCTTGACCTAGAGGAAGACGATGAGGCTAAAGCCGAGGTGTAGGCCGAGGAGACCAATGTCGAGGAGAAAGCTCAAACCCAACAGGTCACTATCTCGGATCTTGACATGGAGGACTTCCTTGTCTTCATTTATTGCTTTCGTATAAACTGCTTCGCTTATTTGATTTGCTTTGCTTGAATGCCAGTATAAACTTTTGGAAAGACGAGGAAAATCATGTCGTACTTCAACACAATTTTTTCCGTTTGGTCATTGATCCGAGTGATGTTCCTCTTCATGACACTTAGGCAATGTTTTGTCGATAAGGTCAATGAGCCGGGGGGTTTCCTCGTCATGACGCTTAGGCGATGTTTTGCCGATAAGGTCGATGAGCTGGTGGATTTCCTCGTCATGACGCTTAGGCTATATTTTACCGATAAGGTCGATGAGTCGGGGGGTTTCCTCGTCATGACGCTTAGGCAATGTTTTGCCGATAAGGTCTATGAGCCGAGGGTTTCCTCGTCATGACGCTTAGGCTGTGTTTTGCCGATAAGGTCGATGAGCCGGGGGGTTTCCTCGTCATGACGCTTAGGATGAGTTTTGCCAATAAGGTCGATGAGTCGGGGGGTTTCCTCATCATGAAGCTTAGGCTGTGTTTTGCCGATAAGGTCGATGAGCCGGGGGGTTTCCTCATTATGATGCTTAGGCTGTGTTTTTTCGATAAGGTCGATGAGCCGGGGGGTTTCCTCGTCATGACGCTTAAGCTGTGTTTTGCCGATATGGTCAATAAGCCAGGGGGTTTCCTCGTCATGACGCTTAGGCTGTGTTTTGCCGATAAGGTTGATGAGTTGGGGGGTTTCCTCGTCATGACGCTTAGGCTATGTTTCTTTTATCTATCTATGTCGAGGAAGGAGCTCCATGTTTTTTGTCTTGCTAGTTCGTCTACGTCCTGCAATTCTCCTTGTCTCAAGTCAAGGTCCGTCTGCTGATGAGACGAGGGGCTATATCTGGGACGGACATAAATGTGTCGTTGTTATCATCCTCATGAACGTCTAGTATCTCCATTTGAACTAGTTCATTTTTTTCCTGCAGCTCTTCCTTGTCTCAAGTCAGGATCGGCCCCCGAGTCTTGGCCGCTGACGAGACGAGGGGCTAAATCTGGGACGGACTGAATCGTGTCATCTTCATGAATGTCTACGGTATCAGAGATCTGACTCAGAACTCGCTTTGCCATGTTGCTCAATTGCTTTGACAAGCTGCTAGGTTGCTCGCATGAGTGGTTTAAGGAAATTGCAGTATGCAGTACTAAAGATATGAGTATCGTTATTTAAACCCATTTTAAACATGTTTGCTGCATTTTTCTATCTACTAGGGAAGAGAGGCAATCGAAGGACTCTATTTAGAGTTGCCTGAAAATTATGACTGTCATCCAATTCGTTGAATATTAACTGAAAATCATCACTGGAGATTTTTGGCAGGGACCTGTATTTATTCAGCTCTTCAAAGAGATAGCTACATTGATCTTGAGATATCGACAATCGTATTTATCAATTAGACCAAAGGCTTTCTGTAATATCCTTATCCTCATATTATCTTTGTCACTCACTTGTTTAGCCAGCTGACTTTTGAAGCTATCGTATACAATAGGAAGAATCAAGTTAGTGACGAAGTAAACACCCACTAGCACATAGAGAACGAAAAATAGGCAAGACCAGTTGTGAATGTGTGCCCAAATTTTGTGGATTCACGCGAGTTTGAAGACATCCGAGTTATTTGAAAAACGGAGTCGCCACGCCATTTTGATTACCTCAAAACTTTGAAAAAAAGGTTTTTACTTGGGTTCGGAGGTTAAGTTACCCCTTGGGAAGAACGTTTGGCGTTCACCCAAAGTGCCTTGCCGGAGCAAGTCTCCCAAGATTTCAGTAATCGTGCTTGCTTGCGTGCTTTCTTGTGTGCATGTGTTTAAGAAAAGGGGGGGAATGTCCCAAGTTGTCTTCCTGACGTACAAACCATTTGTGCTGGTTGTCGCTCGGGATTCCTTGGAATTTTATGTATTTGGGATTATGATCCCGTCCTCATCTTATGACTTGTGATCATCGCATTTTAACCCTGGGGCCCTCGGGACTTGCGTGATCGAGAGAATGACTCTCTTTTGGTCAAAGATGAGGTTCTTTAGAAAAGGAGGGTCCTTAGCCCATCAATCCTACGCTTTAAGACGGTCGAGCTCGTATAGAGGCTTCATACTCTTTCTTAAGCGATAATCGGAGATATAGGGTTCAAGGTTATCCCTTTCCAAAGAAATCGTGAACCTTTAATGGAAGGAACGATGTAAAGATAGGATCTTTTACACCGGTCCGTTCCAAGGTTGGGGAAAGGGGAATGCATGATGAAAAATGACTCTTTAATGAAAAGATGACATTTTTGGTTTTAGCAAATGATGCTTTTTGATTGAAAGAAATGATCTTTATGCAAGTGATGCGTAAAGATAGGATTTTTATGCAAATGATGCATTGGAAAAGGTTTTTGAATGCAAAGGATGCATTTTTATTGAAAAGATTGGATTTTTATGTGCAAATGATGCATAAAAATGACATTTTTATTTGAAAATGGGGGTTTTAGGTGCAAAGGATGCACCTTTATGAAAAAGACTACATTTTTATGACAAATGAGGTCTTAATGCATGCAAAAGGGAAAGGGGGTGATAAAGATGTGATCTTTATGAATAAATGCCAAGTCCCAAGCAAGATATATGAATGCAATGAGCAAGTATATCAATTAAAAGCAAGGTTAGGGCGTGCGAGATTACCAATTGCTTCCTTTGCTTCTTCGAACGAAGCTAGGAGGAGAGGTTGGTCTTGGGTCTTCAAGGAGGAGGGAGGTAGCTTCTTGGCCTTCCTTCTTCACCTTCTTGAGCTTGCACCAATATTCTTCACGTCTTGGGAGTGTTTATAAGTGTATTGTGTATTTTGTGCCTCTATTGTGTGTGTTGAAATGGGTAGAGGAGGCCTCTATTTATAGGTAATCTGGATAAGGTGAATGAAGCCGTGCGGCTAAGAGCAATGAGCTAATGCGGCCGTGCGGGCTTATCCCGAATGACTCAAAGATTCTAGAACCATGCAAGGTGGCAAATTCTAGAACCCTCCTTCCTAATTAAGAAAACGTATTTCTTAATTAGGAAGGATCCTCTTCAGCCCTTATTTAATAAAAAACAGTTCCGAAATGTTTCCTAACGCCGGGAAGGTCCGGGGAATTACCGGAAAACTTACCGAAATTGTCGGAAAATTAACCTAAGGCATGAGCGATTTGGGTACTTACAGTAAGCCCTAAGAACGTCACTTGCAAGGCAAGTGGGGTTGTCGATAGAAAAGGATCCGATCTCGGCGAATGCCGAGACGGATTAGATGACCGAGACTGGCCGAGTGGCCGAACCTTTGGAAGGCTACCTACGTATCTCTGGGAATCAAGCCAGCCGTAGTTCGGAATAAGATCCGCCGAGGAAGGGAGAAGAGAAAACCGGTCTCTGTCTGGGAAAATAGAAAATGACCTAGGAGGTCAAGCAATTGATCCTACCGGGATATGCTAGAAGTGACCAAGGTGGTCTCTATGAGGGATTACTTCATCACCGAGGAGCGACGAAGGAACAGGGTGACCGAAGTGGTCGGATGGCCGGACCTTTTATAAAAGGCTACCTACGTATCCCTGAGGAATCAAGCCTTGATCGTAGTTCAAGCATCACTAGATAGTTAGGAACGATGTCTAGGATTCTTGAGATTTTGACAATTAATGGAGAGGCCGTCACACGATTGACAATTACCGGAGGATGTCACCTAATTGAAACTAGAGCTTACGTCACTATCGAGTGGATAGAGGTAGCTAGAGTTTGGTGAACTTGAGCATACGTCTCAATCTCTTTCGAATCGTAGATATGGGTTGCTAAAGTTTGAAAACTTGAGCATACGTCTCAATCTCTTTCGAATCGAGATATGGGTTGCCAAAGCTAGAATGATTTAAGCATACGTCTCAATCTCTTTCGAATCGTAGATATGGGTTGCCAATGACTTGAGCATACGTCTCAATCTCTTTCGAATCGGAGATACGGGTTGCCAATGACTTGAGCATACGTCTCAATCTCTTTCGAATCGTAGATATGGGTTGCCAAAGTTTGAATGACTTAAGCATACGTCACTATTCATGACGAGAGGTAGCTTAAGTTAAGAAGAACTCGACAATTGGAGGTTGTCACCTAACGTTATCCCGTTATAACGAAATTAACTGGGAGGTGACTGGGAATAGAGCTTAATTGCTTAGGAGATAAGGGATATCTTCAAGAGGGTGTTATCTCGCTTAGAGGATAACGAGGATTGGAGGCCCAAGTGGAAAGTCCAAGGGCAAAATCGTAATTTTTGCTCGTAGCGAAAGAGGCCGCCCGGCATGAGAGGAAGGAAAAGAAGCCGTACTACTGGAAACCTGATTTTTACAGATTATTTAAAACAGATTTGAACGGGCATTGGGCATTGTTGCCGCCCATTCAGTCGAGAGAGAGAGAGAGGAGAGAAGAAAGAATTTCGAAATTCTTTGAATTCCCTTGCTTCCCTTGATTTGAGATGGATCCGGCACCAAGACAAGCAAGGAGGAATGTCTCCGCGGC
This sequence comes from Adenophora triphylla var. japonica, assembly GCA_022495995.1. Taxonomy (NCBI): domain Eukaryota; kingdom Viridiplantae; phylum Streptophyta; class Magnoliopsida; order Asterales; family Campanulaceae; genus Adenophora; species Adenophora triphylla. Next base: position 61,358 of record JAFEMH010005567.1, on the reverse strand, counting down.
CGCTCAAAGGAAGAGGAAGGAGCTTGTCGGATGGATAGGAGGTATGACTTTCTCACGCCTCCATCGGAGCTCTATCCGGGAAGGAGGGAGCACAAATCGACGAACCCGCGATCGGTTGGGGTAAGCGTTCTTATTTGGCTCAAATCCGATGATTTTGCTTGATTTTTGAATAATTTAGGGCTTAACCCGAACTTAGGAATTTTCTAGGATTTTCTTAGGATTTTTGAATGATTTTGAGATGCATGAACAACCTATGAGGCTAAGAATATGCATGTGCAATTTATTTGATGAAAATTATGAGAATGACTCACTTTTTTTCTCGCAAATGAAGTAAGAATGAGAATTGTCTAAATATGAGACGGAGTTCTTGCCTTGTGCTAGAACTAGGTCAAAATTCTGATTTTCAATGAGAAAACATGATTTTGGAAGATGAAAAATGATTCATGCATGCCATTTTATTTGAAAAATAATGCTTATGTGCAAAGAATTGTGAAAATTATGATTTTGTGCCTTAGGAAAGCAACGTGCTTAAAATGACGTGTTTCAAATGATGAAAGTCACGTTTTTGATGCAAAAGATGCTAAAAGACTTGTATGAATGCTTTTCTTTTGAAAAAATATGTGCACTTTTGTGACTATATGCATGCTTTTGAAATGAGATGAAGGACTGACACTTCTTTTTGATGTGCTTGTCTACAGGAGAACAAGTCTAGAGGACCATCTCGAGATAGCAGTGAATCTTCGCGAGGATGCCGGATTTTGAGAAGAATGGGGTGAACCCTAAAGAGTTGGTGAGGGCTACCGGCCACGGGACGCGTTTGTGGAGGCCATCGGCACGGGGATTCACATCACCTCAAAGAGCAAGGGCCCGGTTCGAGCTCTTTCGAGTTTTGGTGGGACTCTACTCATAGTTTCCACCGAGCCGGGAGAGCTTACCGTGACTCCCGCCGATTTTACGGCTGACATCGGCTGCAGTTCACCGGGAGGCCCGTGACTTGGAGAGACCACATTACACTCGAGGAGTTCCGAGCTTTGGTTGGATTTGAGCCGATTCCCGAGGGATTGGGTATGGAGACGAGGAATGTCGAGGTGGCGATCCCGTAACCGCATGCGGGACTTTGCCGGTAGTGACGTGACCGCCCACCACCGGTTAGAGCTTTCGTGTGGTTGACGCCGTCGCCACTATCTTTGCTAATTCTCGGGACGCTAGCCATGACTTGCCTCCTTGACTCTTTGGTTGATGTGGATGGGATAGGGACGGTCTCTTGGGGAGAGGCCGGATTGGCCGAGTTATACTTCTCTCTGGACATGTACAAATAAACAAAGCCAGCTTCTATGGATCGCTTCTCATTTGCCCTTGAGGTAGCCTCTCTTTCTCTTCTCTTTTCTCTTTCTGTCTTGAGACTTCTTATGAGAAAATGACCTTTTTGATGTTTTTGAACATGCGAGCCTCGGTTTTGCGAGGTGATCGGGTTCTTTCCTTGGAACCAAGCAGAGTGATATCACCATTTTCCCTTCGATGGTTCGCCGGAGGGGAGATGTGAGGGATAGGTTCACTGGGAAGACCCGGATCACTTTCGACTACAAGATGGTGAAGCCTCGTGCTCAACAAGGATGGACCGGATGGAGTGGACTTCTACCCCCGGGGCGTATCCTGGAGATTTTGCCGGGAGATGCTATTGAGGTGACAAGGGCGGGCAGGAGGTGGCTCACTGGGCCGACTTGCGACATCATATATCTGGGGGACCGTTTCTCGAGGCAAAGATGGTCATGTCCCTCCATTGGACGCCATTACTCCACACGATCCTCCAGAAGACGGATGTCCTGCAGCCTGTGGACTGGGCAAAGGCGGATGAGATTGAGAGGTACTGTGGAGGTATAGGCATGCGGAGGAGTATTTTGACATGGGTACCCCCTACGCCGTGTTTGTGGAGCGGCGCCCGAGGACGCCACTGTAAGCCGACGAAGCCGGCGGTCACTCGGGTGATATGGGGAGGATGAGCCTATCGACCCGCCTATCCTCCCCGCACACCTTTCATACGTCGTACACGGAGTACCGAGGAGGATGAGGATTCTGTCCCGACACGAGGGAGCCCCAAGTATACCCCGCCACCCGATAGCACCGTGAGTATACTCTTAGGGTCTTATTCCCTTTTTAGCTTTCGCATTTTCGTTTTGCAATTTCTACGAGATTTTTCGAGATTTTACGAGATTTTCTTTTCTTTTCTCGGAGTTCCGGCTCGCACCTATGACAGTTGGTCGTGCAACGGGGGCCGGAAAGACGTGTGCCGATCCTTGGTCAAGAGAGAGATGGCTGCGCTACTAAAGCGTCAACAAGCGTGCGAGCACGTGCGCAAAAGGAGGCATGTCGGGCGCGGCATCCTCTTCCTCGGCTTGAGTACTCATCCAGTGCCGGGCCTCGGGGCGAGGTCCTAATGCGCGATATCTTGGAGCGGTGGCGGAGTACGAGCACGACAACATCCCTCTTTCCGATGCGAGCGACCGGGAGGACGTGATGAGAGAGCCTAGCATCTATGGTCGAGCGGTGATGAGGAAGAAGAAGAATGCGAGGCCTAGGGGGTCTCTAGAGTAGATTTGGAACAAAACAAACAATGAACACTTTTTTATGCACAACTTGTTTATTTTTTTTGCTTTATTTTGACGCCGGTGGGCGAAGACATTGTATTTACGCTTTATTTACTTTTCTAATTTATGCTTTTTCAATTTGCATATTATCGAGCCTCGGGCGACTTTTTTGCTTGGAATTGGGGCTGAAACGGGCCAAAATAATATATAATGATATAAAAGCTGCTTGGGTGGCTTACGGACATGTTTTTGTACGGGTTTTGGTTGAGAAAGTGGGGTGAAAACTCCTTGGGCAGCAACTTTGGTTGCTGCAGATTTGCAATTTACATCGGGCAAATGGCCGTGCGGCATGGCCTTGAGGGCAAAAGAGGCCGTGCGGCTCACGGTTACGTCTGATTTGGTCATTTTTGAATAAAACCAAAGCTTGGCCATTTCATTTTATTTTCAACCCAAACTTGTTTCAAGCTGTTCCCAGGGCATATTTTGGACCTAAAGACACCACCTTTCATCACTTTTGCGATGGAGAGGCCCGTTAGACTACAAAGGGGAAGAGAGACCATTTTACTGTCCAGGTCTTCAATCTTGGGCGAGACATAACTTCCAAAATCACAAGGGGCTGCTTGATTCTTCCTTCAAGATCAAGTCTTTATGGCATTTGAGGGATCTCCCGCCCGATTGGGACTGTTGAGAGCCGCAGCAAAGTTGCAGGACGTCAGGAGACATGTTCTTGCTTTTCTTACAACGAAATTGTCCCAACGCACGAAGACTTGAGCCTTGATTGGGGGTCCCGAGGCGAGGCTATATCTATTCCGCTGATCGGAGACGTGCCGGTGGCGGTAAAGCTTGCATCTTTTCTGCAGATTCCTGCGGGAGAGGCTGAGGAGATGATGGTAGCCTCGGACGGGATTGACCTTTCAGAGATCCGGGCAGGTTTGGATCTCCCGGCCTATAGCATTTGCTGCTACCATAGTGGCTATGGACGCATTTATCCTTTGCGTCTTTTACATTCATTCTTCTTGAGTCAGTGGGGATTTGTCACGGTGGTCTCTGGACATGGTCGAGAGGCTGCAGTGGGAAGGATATCGTCCCACGGTTTTGGGGGAGACTTTGCATGGGATCGACAGGATGGCTCGGGAGACCATTTCATGAGGTCAGGAGTCATTTGTGTTGACTTTGTGGCTGCGGGGAGAGGCTCGGGGCTTTGCACAGGGCTTTTCCGACTCGGTGCCCTTGGGTGATTTCTCGGAGAGGTGCACCTAGGCGGCGGGACCGGGGTAGGCTGGGAGGCGATGATGGCTAGGCTATCCACTTCGGACATCCGTTGGTGGATACCACCTGGAGGTTGCGGACCGGGAGGATATTTCGGGAGTCTTATGCTTTGTGAGGGTTCCGAGTTTCTCGCTGGTCATCCTTCTACATACCAATTGGTATCCGGGCGGTTTGGGGCTTTACGGGAGCCTTTGAGTGGCCAGGAGGACATCCGGACCATGGAGGTGATGTCTCTAGACATGAGGGACCCGGCCCGGCTTCACTTTTTCTCGAGGGCTTGGACATACCTTTGCTTTCCCACCCGGGGCTATCTTCGGGAGCGGGAAGAGTACCATCTTGACCACTTTGTCTACTTGGGCAGTACGAGAGGGAGATGGGAGCGACTCGGGTTATCTTGGAGGATAGACGCCTTAGGAGTTTTATTGGGGCGACCACGACTCGAGTAGGACTACGAGGGAGGCCAAGAGGCTAAGGCGAGTTGCCATAACCAATCGGGTGAGTTGGTCGGGGACATGGAGGCTTGGTACAAGAGGTTGTTCGAGGTTGCTCATTTGAGGCGAGTCTCGAGAGGGAGGAGATACGGACTCGTGCTCGTATAGAGAGCGCTTATTGACACGGGGTTGGTAGAGGCTCCGGTGAGGATACCAGAGGTCGGGATGAGGGATACCGAGCATTATTGAGAAGAAAAGGAAGAAGACTCGACGAGGCCGAGGAAAAGGGAAGAAAGGCGAAGAAGACTCGGCGAATGACGGCGACAAGTCTTTTCTCAAGATCCTCTTATTGCCATTTGCAAACACATTAGTTTATTTAGGCATTTTATTGTATTTTAGATCTTTTTAGCGAGGTTAGCGAGTCAAGAGGTAGACCGTGCTTGAACTCATCAAGAAATTTTTGACTTGTAATGAACAAGAAATATTATTTTAGAAATTAATCAAGACATGTTTCATGGAAATTCAAATGTCTTATTACTTGGGACCCGTTTTATGAAAAGCGAAATACCCTTTTATTTATTGCTAAGGACGCACTTTATGGAAGCTTTATTGCCCTTTTTTATTGTTTAGACCGAACCATATATGGCTGCCTACGTTCCCCTTTTACAAGAAAGGCTAAGGGGCTCGGGTCTTCGTAGTTCATTACGGTGAACTAACAAAACTAAGTCTTTTTTTTTTTTTTACGTGCAACCTTATTTTTTGCCTAGACCGCCCTTTTTAGGGTTTTTCAGCCTAGCTCGGTATTACTCTTTTTGCACTAAGATTTTTTTTTCTTTTTTTTTTTCTTTTTATTTTATTATTAGACATAGTATCTTCGGAGTTTATCACCGTTGGTGGGTGGACAAAGGGATTGCCGTCCAAGTACGCAAGCTTCATTGCTCCTCTGACGGTATCTTACGCACTACATAAGGGCCGATCCAAACGGGTTCCCATTTTCCCCGGGGGGTTGTCTACGGTAGGGGCTTTACTTTCGGCACTAAGTCACCCTCTTTGATGTTTCGGCTTTGACTTTCTTATCAAACGCTACGGCCATTCGCCTCTGGTAGGCTCGGGTGTGCTCCATGGCTTTGAGCCTTCTCTCATCGAGCAAGGCCAATTCATCATGCCGGCTTCATAGCCATTCTACTTCGTTGACTTTGTTTTCTAGGAGGACCCTTAATGACGGGATTTCCAACTCAGCTGGTAACCTTGCTTCCATCCCGTAAGTTAGGGCAAAAGGAGTTTCTCCTGTGGTACATTCGACGGACGTTACGCAGCCCGAGTGCTAGGTGCGGCTTTTCGGGCCAATCACGACCACGGGTGGCCATCTTCCGGATGATCCGCTCGAGTGTCTTATTAGCGGCTTCCACGGCTCCGTTGGTGCGAGTGCATGCGGGGACGACTTGTGGCGAGTAACTACGAATTCGACGGCGATCTATCGCGATCTCCTTCGAAGTGTGACCCATTATCGAAATGATCTCGTTGGGCACCCCATATCTGCACATTATGTTTTCTTTGATGAAGCTGGGCCACTTTTACGGAAGTGAGGACCTTGTAGGACTTGGCCTCTACCCACTTGGTGAAGTAGTCGATGGCTACCAACACGAACTTCGTGCCCATTGCTTCTGTCGGGGCTATTTTCCCTATCACGTCAATGCCCCAAGTTGCAAACGGCCAAGGAGTCGATCATGCGGTACTGGTCATGAGGTGGGAGATGGTTGAGGTTGGCAAACCGGCGGCACTTGTCGCGAGGTTCGGACGTGCTTGGGCGCGATCTGTCTCCATGGAGATCCGGTAGTAACCCATTCGAGGATCACTTGCATCGGGGCTCGGCATTCATGTGAGGACCGCAAGGACCATTGTGGACTTCGGTCATCAACTCTCTGGCTCTTTCTTGAGTGACACATAAGAGGAGCGGTCCTTGATACCGCTTCTTGTACGGGTTTCCTCCTAGGATGACATAATGGGAGGCCAACCTTTTCGGGGCTCGCAAGCTTTTGGCTCGACTCCTTCTTTTGGTCTACCTTCTTCGTCTACGAAAGTGACTCTCCGTCTTTGAGGAATTGGTAAATACGGTTGTACCAAGGTTCCTTTATAGGCTCGGGTCCCGGGTCCACTTCACAACGACGAAGGGAGTGGGGCTTCTCTTCTACCCACTACGAAGGGCTTTATGGCTTTTCCCTCGGGGATCTCTACCGGTGAGGCTAGAGTAGCTAGGGCATCTGCGAATCTGTTCTTTTCCCTCGGCAAGTAGTGGAAAGTCACTTCTACGAAGCTGTCAGAGTCAACTCCTCCATATGGGCATGATACCGTTGCAGATTAGGGTCCACGAGTCTTCCACTTGTTGGAGACTTGGTTGATGATCGAGTGAGTCTCCGTAAACTTCGAGCTCCTTGACATTTCTTTCTAAGGCGGCCTCAAAACCGGCAATGCGGGCTTCATACTCGGCGACATTGTTCGTGGCGGGAAAGTTCAACTTGAGGGCTATGGGGGTATGCTCATCTTTCGGATCGACCAATAGCATTCCTACACCATTTCCTCTTTTGTTAGCGGCTCAGTCAAAGAACAATTGCCATCTATTCTCGGGCTCAGTTGCAAAGATCCCTTCATGCAGGAATTGGGGTTCGGGCCCTCTGTCTTCATTGCGGGAAGTTCGCCGGGTGATCGACAATGCTTGACCCTTGATGGCCTTTACGGTCACATAGTTGATGTCGTATTATGCCAAGAAGAAGGACCACTTCGCTAAACGCATCGAGAGGGAAGGCTTGTCAAAGATGTACTTGATGGGGTCCATTTTCGAGACCAAATTCACGGGGTGGGCTTGCATATAATGCTTCAACTTGCCGACTACCCGGACCAGTCCTGCACGAGTCTTTTCACATCTTGAGTAATTGAGCTCACTCCTATAGCTTCCGGGTGACAAAGTAAATGGCGTTTTCTACGAGAGTCTTTCTTCTCTTGGGCCAGCATAGCTCCAAGCTGCCGTGTACGTGACGGTGAGATAGAGCGAAGAGGCTTACGTCTATGTGGGGGCATAGTACCGGGGATGTACTAAGTATGCCTTGATACGTTAAAGGCATCTTGGCATTCTTCGGTCCATTACGTGTCCACATTCTTCTTCATGAGCTTGAAGATGGGCTCGCACATAGTGGTCAGGCGATTGTGAAACGGGCGATGTGCGCAATTTACCCATGAAGCTCTTGACTTACATGCAGGTTTGAGGTGGCCTCATATCCATGATGGCTTTGATCTTTCGGGGGTCAACTTCTATACCTCGCTCACGTGACCGTATACCCAAGCACTTTTCCCCTTGTCACTCAGAAGGTGCATTTGGCGGGGTTTAGTCTCATGGAATGCTTTGTCTCAACCTCTCAAAGAATTTTCGTAGGTCAACAAAGTGCTGCCCACCCTCTCCTTTGGAGTGGATTATCATATCATCTACGTAGACCTCAATCTCCTTGTGGATCATGTCATGAAAAAGCGCGGTCGCGCCCTTTGGTAAGTAGCCCGGCATTCTTGAGCCCGAATGGCATTCTTGTATAACAGTAGGTTCCCATGGTGTGGTGAAGAGTTTGTCTTTTCTTGGTCTTCCTCGGCCATCTTGATCTGGTTGTAGCTGCCAAAACCATCAACGAAGGATTTGACTTCGTAGTTGGCGGTGGAGTCCACGGGATGTCTATGTTTGGCGAGAGGGTAGTCGTCTTTGGGGCTGGCCTTGTTCGGATCTCGGAAATCCACACGGCGGCGCACCTTCCCATTGGCCTTGGTTACGGTCACGATGTTGGACAACCATGTCGGGTATTCAATGACTACGATGAACCCTACCCGCAGTAGCTTCTCAATTTCTTCCTTGACCTCGTAGAGACCATTCCGGCTTGATCTTTCTCGGTTACGCTGCGGCTTAGCATACGGTGCTAGAGGGATTACGTGCTCTACTATCGAGCTGTCTAGCCCGGCATATCCTTGTATGACCATGCAAACACGTCGACGTATTCTACGAGCGGCTCGATCAATCTGTGCCTTTCAACCCCCTGGAAGAAGCTTCCAATCTGTGTCTCTTTAGGTTCCTCAATAGTACCCAAGTTCACACTTATCAAAACCTCCTCGGCGGCTTGGGCCCGGTTTTCCTCTTTTTGAAACACCTTAAAGATTTCTTTAATGTATTGTTCGTTTAGTGTGTTTGCATCTTGTTCAAATGATTCATTATTAGCTGTTGTTAAGTTTTGAGTTAATTTATCATTTGTTAAGTTGGCAATAAGAGGATAATCGAAAGATTTGTCATTTCATTCAAAATAAGGGGAAAGATGACATCGATTACATTTTCATAATCCTCGGGCGTGAGGCCTTCGGATGACTACGGGGCCCGGAATTCAAAGATTCTGACTCGGCGAATAGACGCTGCGACTACGGACCCTACGCTACTTATTGACTCGAAGGGGACTTGACAAGGGTTGGGCCGGGATCTCACTCCTTCTTGCTTTGTTGCCACAGGGAGTAGCGATCTTGCCGGCGTTCTTGAAAGTTGGAGACTTCGAGCGATCAAAAGCTTGCCGGAAATCATTGACGGGCCGGTGCGTGGAAAGATGGTGAGGGAACTAAAGTAACTTGTTGCAATCTTTCGGCTAGCTCTTAGTAGCGGCAATGGACTCATTGAGTGAAGTGTACGGCTCATTTTGTCGGCCTTGCTGCCGATAGGTCATCTTTTCCTTGCCAATCTTTGATACCACCACCTTGTCGGTATAGCGATAGGAGGGTTGGCTTGAATGATGCGATAAGGTCTTCTTCGGGAGAGACTTTGATCCTTCCACGATTGGCCAAATACTCTATAGGCTTTACGTATTCGTCTTCTAGATGCGCTAGCTTTTTGTTGAATCTTACAATGGCAACAAACTCGGAATTTTCTACTTGAGAGGGTCACTGATCATAGGGATATCAGTGGGGTGTGCTTGCGGTGACGGGTTCCTTGACGGAGTTCCTTGGCATAAGCGACATAGTAGTCGAACTTGCCAGAAGGCTCTCCCAAAGTTCCTACGCTCTTGTCCCCGGCTTCGTATCTTTCCTTAAGCCTCGCTTTGTGTGGACTTTCTCTTCTTCTTCTTCCTTGAAGGAGCGTCCTCATTGATCCATTCTTGATACTCATACTCTAGGCGGTCTTCACAATCACATACATCATACCGAGATGTGAGGCTTGGGTTGAAGCCCAGGATAGCCTCCAAGCTGCTTGGTCATTACCGTTGTGGATTACCATGTTGGCCATTTTGACACCGAAAAGTGACAAAGCGAGGATTACAGCGGCGTACGAGGATTCTGCACTAACAAGTTGCTGACCCGGTGTTCTCACCCACTTCTTTCTCGCTGCGGGAAAGGGATAGACAAGGTTTAGACTCGAGGGTAGGCAAGGTTTAGACTCGGAGGTAAGTGTTTAGGCCTGGAGGTAAGTGTTTAGGCTGAAGGCTCAGGCAATATGCAAATTAGAATCTTCAAGTTTACTTAAAACAGTGTCTTTTATTAATATCTATTTGGTTGGAAAAGGGGTTACGCCCTTCTTTTTCACAACTACTCTAGATCTGGATCGGTGGGTTCCGATCACTGCGTCTATAAGCCCCTCGTATTCCACTGTATTTCGACCTCCCGGGGTGGACGGCCCGGGCGAGGTCCTATAGGGCACGCGGATCCCACCGGCCGAGAGTATGAACGCTCCTATCGGGTCTAGCGGGTCATAGGACCTTTATACGCACGAGCGATGCGGATTATAGTCAAGGCAATACTGGGAAAGTCTCGTCTCTCTGCCTTGACGGATCTTTGGCGAGTTTTGCTTGAGCGAATGACGGTTTCGACTTTCGGTAATGTCCGAGAGAATAATAGGCATGGGTCGGGCGGTAAAAAGCCGGATGACACGGTGTCACATTGAACTTCGTTGCATACGCGGTGCGTGGGTCGGAATCGAAGTCAATGCCGGTCAAGATCTTGCCAATTTTTCCTTGTCGGAATTTTGGCGAGCTTCGCTTGAGCGAAAGATCTTTTGATTTTTGGCAAAGACTCGGTCTTGACTCTTACGCATTCCGTACGGGTCAAGGTCAATAGTCAATGTCGGAGTTGAGATCTCGCCAATTTTTCCTTGTTGGAATTTTGGCGAGTTCTTCTTCCGATTATGAACTAAGGCTTGACCTTTACGAGGGTATGCAAGCTGGGCTATATGACACGGACTAGACCAAAAACCAACCAAAAGTCACGGTTTTTGAAACGTGTGACACGGGTGTGCATTGGTCGACACGGCTGCCATGGGGAGGTTGGGATGATTCCGTGCGCGCCCGGGAGCATCGTAAGGCTGTCCGTGGCTGCATTTGGAACCACCCTCGGGTTTGAAGGACGTGCGTGCAAAGTGTACGGGATATATCGGGTGCGCGTAGTGTGCGGTCTCCTAAAAATGTTCCTTTTTGAGTTAAAACGAGATTTTCATAATGTGTTTTAAAGGAATGATTTTCGGGACGGGGAGAATGCAACACGTAAATTTTAAGGAAGCCCCGATCGGTCGTGGAGTGAGTAGCCCCAAGCTGCTAGGACTTGCCGGATTAACCTGATTTTCTGGTGGAATTGCCCGAGGTCGTATGGTCGAGAATCCTATGAGGATTAGCCGTACGACCGCATGGATCAATTTTCCGGGTTCCACTCCTTTGCGATTTTTATGCTCAAAGTATGCACGAAATCCAAGATGCAAATGATGCAATGCAAGGTAAAGGAAGCAAGCACGATTAATGAAATCGACGACGGGAGTCTAACCCGCTCAAAGGGAAAAGCTTTCTTTATTTTTCAAAAAAAAAAAATTTCGAAAAGGGATGCGAGTACGTGGGATTGTTAAACCACCGGTTATCCCAAGCCCGGGTTAGGGAGCGATACGGGGAAGGTTAAGTGGGGTCCACCTATATACCGAGTATCGATTTTTGTTTTGAAAATAAAGCTTTTCTCCTTTGGGTTTTCCCAGTGAGTCGCCAAAGCGTGAATGTGGTGCCCAAATTTTGTGGATTCACGCGAGTTTGAAGACATCCGAGTTATTTGAAAAACGGAGTCGCCACGCCATTTTGATTACCTCAAAACTTTGAAAAAAAGGTTTTTACTTGGGTTCGGAGGTTAAGTTACCCCTTGGGAAGAACGTTTGGCATTCACCCAAAGTGCCTTGCCGGAGCAAGTCTCCCAAGATTTCAGTAATCGTGCTTGCTTGTGTGCTTTCTTGTGTGCATGTGTTTAAGAAAAAGGGGGGGGGGAATGTCCCAAGTTGTCTTCCGGACGTACAAACCATTTGTTGGTTGTCGCTCGGGATTCCTTGGAATTTTATGTATTTGGGATTATGATCCCGTCCTCATCTTATGACTTGTGATCATCGCATTTTAACCTCGGGACCCTCGGGACTTGCGTGATCGAGAGAATGACTCTCTTTTGGTCAAAGATGAGGTTCTTTAGAAAAGGAGGGTCCTTAGCCCATCAATCCTACGCTTTAAGACGGTCGAGCTCGTATAGAGGCTTCATACTCTTTCTTAAGCGATAATCGGAGATATAGGGTTCAAGGTTATCCCTTTCCAAAGAAATCGTGAACCTTTAATGGAAGGAACGATGTAAAGATAGGATCTTTTACACCGGTCCGTTCCAAGGTTGGGGGAAAGGGGAAATGCATGATGAAAAATGACTCTTTAATGAAAAGATGACATTTTTGGTTTTAGCAAATGATGCTTTTTGATTGAAAGAAATGATCTTTATGCAAGTGATGCGTAAAGATAGGATTTTTATGCAAATGATGCATTGGAAAAGGTTTTTGAATGCAAAGGATGCATTTTTATTGAAAAGATTGGATTTTTATGTGCAAATGATGCATAAAAATGATATTTTTATTTGAAAATGGGGGTTTTAGGTGCAAAGGATGCACCTTTATGAAAAAGACTACATTTTTATGACAAATGAGGTCTTAATGCATGCAAAAGGGAAAGGGGTGATAAAGATGTGATCTTTATGAATAAATGCCAAGTCCCAAGCAAGATATATGAATGCAATGAGCAAGTATATCAATTAAAAGCAAGGTTAGGGCGTGCGAGGTTACCAATTGCTTCCTTTGCTTCTTCGAACGGAGCTAGGAGGAGAGGTTGGTCTTGGGTCTTCAAGGAGGAGGGAGGTAGCTTCTTGGCCTTCCTTCTTCACCTTCTTGAGCTTGCACCAATATTCTTCACGTCTTGGGAGTGTTTATAAGTGTATTGTGTATTTTGTGCCTCTATTGTGTGTGTTGAAATGGGTAGAGGAGGCCTCTATTTATAGGTAATCTGGATAAGGTGAATGAAGCCGTGCGGCTAAGAGCGACGAGCTAATGCGGCCGTGCGGGCTTATCTGAATGACTCGGCATTCTAGAACCATGCAAGGTGGCAAATTCTAGAACCCTCCTTCCTAATTAAGAAAAACGTGTTTCTTAATTAGGAAGGATCCTCTTCAGCCCTTATTTAATAAAAAACAGTTCCGGAATGTTTCCGGAACGCTGGGAAGGTCTGGGGAATTACCGGAAAACTTACCGAAATTGTCGGGAAAATTAACCGGAAGGCATGAGCCAGATTTGGGTACTTACACCAGTGTGATGATTTGTATGCAGGAATCCATACATCTGCATTGTTGGATGAGGTAAACAAAACAAACATTTGATACAATGTGACAATGTATGATGTAAATATTGCCTTCCCCTTCTCTGTGTCCTCAAAGATGATGTACGCTAACCAACTAGAGAACAAAAGAAATAGAAGCCAAAGTGCCAAGACATTAAGATATGTGCCGAGCAGACGAAGCTCTCTCGCAATTCTCTAATGCTCAAGATGAAAAAAATAACCCGTATATAAGGTGCAATTCTAAAGGGAAGAAAAAAGACTGCCACTGGAGATAGATATAGAATATAAACCATAAAATCAGCAACCAGAATCAACAGAGAAATAACCTTCAACTTATTAGCATCGTTTTTCAAGTAGAGACGGAGCCCTTCATATAAAATAGGAAATATATTATGTAACACAAGAATAATGAGAGTTATACCCCAACAAGTCATCATCCCGGGTCCTTGCACGGAGGAAGATGATGAGGCGGATGCTGGGGTGCAGGCCGAGGAGACTAATGTTGAGGAGAAAGCTCAAACTCAACAAGCCACCATCCCGGATCCTTACCTGGAGGAAGACGATGAGTCTGAAGCCGAGGTGCAGGCCGAGGAGACCAATGTCGAGGAGAAAGCTCAAACTCAACAAGTCATCATCCCAAACCCTGACCTGGAGGAAGACGATGAGGCTGAAGCCGAGGTGCAGGCCGAGGAGACCAATGTCGAGGAGAAAGCTCAAACTCAACAAGTCACCATCCCGGATCCTAACCTGGAGGAAGATGATGAGGCTGAAGCTGAGGTGCAGGCCGAGGAGACTAATGTCGAGTAGAAAGCTCAAACTCAACAAGTCATCATCCCAGACCCTGACCTGGAGGAAGAAGATGAGGTTGAAGCCGAGGTGCAGGCCGAGGAGACCAATGTCGAGGAGAAAGCTCAAACTCAACAAGTCACCATCCCGAATCCTGACCTGGAGGAAGACGATGAGGCTAAAGCCGAGGTGCAGGCCGAGGAGACCAATGTCGAGGAGAAAGGTCAAACTCAACAAGTCATTATCCCGGACCCTGACCTGGAGGAAGACGATGAGGCTGAAGCAGAGGTGCAGGCCAAGGAGACCAATGTCGAGGAGAAAGCTCAAACTCAACAAGTCACCATCCCGGATCTTGACCTGGAGGAAGACGATGAGGCTAAAGCCGAGGTGCAGGCCGAGGAGACCAATGTCGAGGAGAAAGCTCAAACCCAACAGGTCACCATCTCGGATCTTGACATGGAGGACTTCCTTGTCTTCATTTATTTCTTTCGTATAAACTGATTCGCTTATTTGATTTGCTTTGCTTGAATGCCAGTATAAACTTTTGGAAAGCCGAGGAAAATCATGTCGTACTTCAACACAATTTTTTCCGTTTGGTCATTGATCTGAGTGATGTTCCTCTTCATGACACTTAGGAAATGTTTTGTCAATAAAGTCAATGAGCTGGGGGGTTTCCTCGTAATGACGCTTAGGCGATGTTTTGCCGATAAGGTCGATGAGCTGGTGGGTTTCTTCGTCATGATGCTTAGGCTATGTTTTACCGATAAGGTCGATGAGCCGGGGGGTTTCCTCGTCATGACGCTTAGGCAATGTTTTGCCGATAAGGTCTATGAGCCGAGCGTTTCCTCGTCATGACGCTTAGGCTGTGTTTTGCCGATAAGGTCGATGAGCCGGGGGGTTTCCTCGTCATGACGCTTAGGATGTGTTTTGCCAATAAGGTCGATGAGTCGGGGGGTTTCCTCGTCATGACGCTTAGGCTGTGTTTTGCCGATAAGGTCGATGAGCCGGGGGGTTTCCTTGTCATGACGCTTAGGCTATGTTTTTTCGATAAGGTCGATGAGCCGGGGGGTTTCCTCGTCATAACGCTTAAGCTGTGTTTTGACGATAAGGTCAATGAGCCAGGGGGTTTCCTCGTCATGATGCTTAGGTTGTGTTTTGCCGATAAGGTTGATGAGTCGGGGGGTTTCCTCGTCATGACGCTTAGGCTATGTTTCTTTTATCTATCTATGTCGAGGAAGGAGCTCCATGTTTTTTGTCTTGCTAGTTCGTCTACGTCCTGCAATTCTCCTTGTCTCAAGTCAAGGTCCGTCTGCTGATGAGACGAGGGGCTATATCTGGGACGAACATAACTGTGTCGTTGTTATCATCCTCATGAACGTCTAGTATCTCCATTTGAACTAGTTCGTTTACGTCCTGCAGCTCTTCCTTGTCTCAAGTCAGGATCGGCCCCCGAGTCTTGGCCGCTGACGAGACGAGGGGCTAAATCTGGGACGGACTGAATCGTGTCATCTTCATGAATGTCTACGGTATCAGAGATCTGACTCAGAACTGGCTTTGCCATGTTGCTCAATTGCTTTGACGAGCTGCTAGGTTGCTCGCATGAGTGGTTTAAGGAAATTGCAGTATGCAGTACTAAAGATATGAGTATCGTTATTTAAACCCATTTTAAACATGTTTGCTGCATTTTGCTATCTACTAGGGAAGAGAGGCAATCGAAGGACTCTATTTAGAGTTGCCTGAAAATTATGACTGTCATCCAATTCGTTGAATATTAACTGAAAATCATCACTGGAGATTTTTGGCAGGGACCTGTATTTATTCAGCTCTTCAAAGAGATGGCTACATTGATCTTGAGATATCGACAATCGTATTTATCAATTAGACCAAAGGCTTTCTGTAATATCCTTATCCTCATATTATCTTTGTCACTCACTTGTTTAGCCAGTTGACTTTTGAAGCTATCGTATACAATAGCAAGAATCAAGTTAGTGACGAAGTAAACACCCACAAGCACATAGAGAACGAAAAATAGGCAAGACCAGTGTGATGATTTGTATGCAGGAATCAATACATCTGGATTGTTGGATGTGGTAAACAAAACAAACATTTGATACAATGTGACAATGTATGATGTAAATATTGCCTTCCCCTTCTCTGTGTCCTCAAAGATGATGTACGCTAACCAACAAGAGAACAAAAGAAATAGAAGCCAAAGTGCCAAGACATTAAGATATGTGCCGAGCAGACGAAGCTCTCTCGCAATTCTCTAATGCTCAAGATGAAAAAAATAACCCGTATATAAGGTGCAATTCTAAAGGGAAGAAAAAAGACTGCCACTGGAGATAGATATAGAATATAAACTATAAAATCAGCAACCAGAATCAACAGAGAAATGACCTTCAATTTATTAGCATCATTTTTCAAGTAGAGACGGAGCCCTTCATATAAAATAGGAAATATATTATGTAACACAAGAATAATGAGAGTTATACCCCAACAAGTCATCATCCCGGGTCCTTGCACGGAGGAAGATGATGAGGCGGATGCTGGGGTGCAGGCCGAGGAGACTAATGTTGAGGAGAAAGCTCAAACTCAACAAGCCACCATCCCGGATCCTTACCTGGAGGAAGACGATGAGGCTGAAGCCGAGGTGCAGGCCGAGGAGACCAATGTCAAGGAGAAAGCTCAAACTCAACAAGTCATCATCCCGGACCCTGACCTGGAGGAAGACGATGAGGCTGAAGTCGAGGTGCAGGATGAGAAGACCAATGTCGAGGAGAAATCTCAAACTCAACAAGTCATCATCCTGAACCCTGACCTGGAGGAAGACGATGAGGCTGAAGCCGAGGTGCAGGCCGAGGAGACCAATGTCGAGGAGAAAGTTCAAACTCAACAAGTCATCATCCCGAACCCTGAACTGGAAGAAGACGATAAGGCTGAAGCCGAGGTGCAGGTCGAGGAGACTAATCTTGAGGAGAAAGCTCAAACTCAACAAGTCATCATTCCGGACCCTGACCTGGAGGAAGACGATGAGGCTGAAGCCGAGGTGCAGGCCGAGGAGACCAATGTCGAGGAGAAAGCTTAAACTCAACAAGTCATCATCCGGACCACGACACGGAGGAAGACGATGAGGTGGCAGAGTGCGGAGTCGAGGAGACCAATGTCGAGGAGAAAGCTCAAACTCAACAAGTCATCATCCCGGACCCTGACCTAGAGGAAGACGATGAGGCTGAAGCCGAGGTGCAGGCCGAGGAGACTAATGTCGAGGAGAAAGCTCAAACTCAACAAGTCATCATCCCGGACCCTGACCTGGAGGAAGATGATGAGGCTGAAGCCGAGGTGCAGGCCGAGGAGACCAATGTCGAGGAGAAAGCTTAAATTCAACAAGTCACCGTCCCGGATCTAGGCCTAGAGGAAGGCGATAAGGCTGAAGCCGAGGTGCAGGACGAGGAGACCAATGTCGAGGAGAAAGCTCAAACTCAACAAGTCATCATTCGGGACCCTGACCTGGAGGAAGACGATGAGGCTGAAGCCGAGGTGCAGGCCGAGGAGACCAATGTCGAGGAGAAAGCTCAAACTCAACAAGTCATCATCCCGAACCCTGACCTGGAGGAAGACGATGAGGCTGAAGCTGAGGTGTAGGTCGTGGAGACTAATGTTGAGGAGAAAGCTCAAACTCAACAAGTCATCATCCGGACCATGACCCGGAGGAAGACAAATGAGGCTCGAAGCCGAGGTGCAGCCGAGGAGACCAATGTCAAGGAGAAAGCTCAAACTCAACAAGTCACCATCCCGGATTCTGACCTGGAGGAAGACGATGAGGCTGAAGCCGAGGTGCAGGCCGAGGAGACCAATGTCGAGGAGAAAGCTCAAACTCAAAAACTCATCATCCCGGACCCTAAACTGGAGGAAGACGATGAGGCTGAAGCTGAGGTGCAGGCCGAGGAGACTAATGTCGAGAAGATAGCTCAAACTCAAGAAGTCATCATCCTGGACCCTGACCTGGAGGAAGACGATGAGGCCGAAGCCGAGTTGCAGGCCGAGGAGACCAATGTCGAGGAGAAAGCTCAAACTCAATAAGTCATCATCCCGAACCCTGACCAGGAGGAAGATGATGAGGCTGAAGCCGAGGTGCAGGCCAAGGAGACCAATGTCGAGGAGAAATCTCAAACTCAATAAGTCACCATCCCGGATCCTGACCTGGAGGAAGATGACGAGGCTGAAGCTGAGTTGCAGGCCGAGGAGACTAATGTCGAGGAGAAAGTTCAAACTCAACAAGTCATCATCCTGCACCACGACTGGAGGAAGACGATGAGGTTTGAAGCCGAGGCGTGCCGAGGAGACCAATGTTGAGGAGAAATCTCAAACTCAACAAGTCATCATCCTGAACCCTAACCTGGAGGAAGACGATGAGGCTGAAGCCGAGGTGCAGGCCGAGGAGACCAATGTCGAGGAGAAAGTTCAAACTCAACAAGTCATCATCCCGGACCCTGACCTGGAGGAAGACGATGAGGCTGAAGCCGAGGTGCAGGCCGAGGAGACCAATGTCGAGGAGAAAGTTCAAACTCAACAAGTCATCATCCCGAACCCTGAACTGGAAGAAGACGATAAGGCTGAAGCCGAGGTGCAGGTCGAGGAGACTAATCTTGAGGAGAAAGCTCAAACTCAACAAGTCATCATTCCGGACCCTGACCTGGAGGAAGACGATGAGGCTGAAGCCGAGGTGCAGGCCGAGGAGACCAATGTCGAGGAGAAAGTTCAAACTCAACAAGTCATCATCCCGGACCCTGACCTGGAGGAAGACGATGAGGCTGAAGCCGAGGTGCAGGTCGAGGAGACTAATGTTGAGGAGAAAGCTCAAACTCAACAAGTCATCATCCCGGACCCTGAGCTAGAGGAAGACGATGAGGCTGAAGCCGAGGTGCAGGCCGAGGAGACTAATGTCGAGGAGAAAGCTCAAACTCAACAAGTCATCATCTCGGACCCTGACCTGGAGGAAGATGATGAGGCTGAAGCCGAGGTGCAGGCCGAGGAGACCAATGTCGAGGAGAAAGCTTAAATTCAACAAGTCACCGTCCCGGATCTAGGCCTAGAGGAAGGCGATAAGGCTGAAGCCGAGGTGCAGGACGACGAGACCAATGTCGAGGAGAAAGCTCAAACTCAACAAGTCATCATTCGGGACCCTGACCTGGAGGAAGACGATGAGGCTGAAGCCGAGGTGCAGGCCGAGGAGACCAATGTCGAGGAGAAAGCTCAAACTCAACAAGTCATCATCCCGAACCCTGACCTGGAGGAAGACGATGAGGCTGAAGCCGAGGTGCAGGTCGAGGAGACTAATGTAGAGGAGAAAGCTCAAACTCAACAAGTCATCATCCCGGACCATGACCTGGAGGAAGACAATGAGGCTGAAGCCGAGGTGCAGGCCGAGGAGACCAATGTCAAGGAGAAAGTTCAAACTCAACAAGTCACCATCCCGGATTCTGACCTGGAGGAAGACGATGAGGCTGAAGCCGAGGTGCAGGCCGAGGAGACCAATGTCGAGGAGAAAGCTCAAACTCAAAAAGTCATCATCCCGGACCCTGACCTGGAGGAAGACGATGAGGCTGAAGCTGAGGTGCAGGCCGAGGAGACTAATGTCGAGAAGATAGCTCAAACTCAAGAAGTCATCATCCTGGACCCTGACCTGGAGGAAGACGATGAGGCCGAAGCAGAGGTGCAGGCCGAGGAGACCAATGTCGAGGAGAAAGCTCAAACTCAACAAGTCATCATCCCGAACCCTGACCAGGAGGAAGATGATGAGGCTGAAGCCGAGGTACAGGCCGAGGAGACCAATGTCGAGGAGAAATCTCAAACTCAATAAGTCACCATCCCGGATCCTGACCTGGAGGAAGATGACGAGGCTGAAGCTGAGTTGCAGGCCGAGGAGACTAATGTCGAGGAGAAAGTTCAAACTCAACAAGTCATCATCCCAGACCCTGACCTGGAGGAAGACGATGAGGCTGAAGCCGAGGTGTAGGCTGAGGAGACCAATGTTGAGGAGAAAGCTCAAACTCAACAAGTTACCATCCCGGATCCAGACCTAGAGGAAGACGATGAGGCTGAAACCGAGGTGCAGGCCGAGGAGACCAATGTCGAAGAGAAAGCTCAAACTCAACAAGTCATCATCCCGGACCCTAACCTGGAGGAAGACGATGAGGCTGAAGCCGAGGTGCAGGCCGAGGAGACCAATGTCGAGGAGAAAGCTCAAACTCAACAAGTCACCATCCCGGATCCTGACCTGGAGGAAGACGATGAGGATGAAGCCGAGGTGCAGGCCGAGGAGACCAATGTCGAGAAGAAAGCTCAAACCCAACAGGTCACCATCTCGATTCTTGACATGGAGGACTTCCTTGTCTTCATTTATTGCTTTCGTATAAACTACTTTGCTTATTTGATTTGCTTTGCTTAAATGCCAGTATAAACTTTTGGAAAGCCAAGGAAAATCATGTCGTACTTCAACGCAATTTATTTCGTTTGGTCATTGGTCTGAGTGATGTTCCTCTTCATGAAACTTAGGTGATGTTTTGTCGATAAGGTCAATGAGCCGGGGGGTTTGCTCGTCATGACGCTTAGGCGATATTTTGCCGATAAGGTCGATGAGCCGGTGGGTTTCCTCGTCATGACGCTTAGGCTATGTTTTGCCGATAAGGTCAATGAGGGGGGGTTTTCTCGTCATGACGCTTAGGCAACGTTTTGCCGATAAGGTCTATGAGCCGAGGGTTTCCTCGTCATGACGCTTAGGCTATGTTTTTCTGATAAGGTCAATGAGCCGGGGGGTTTCCTCGTCATGACGCTTAGGCTGTGTTTTGTTGATAAGGTCGATTAGCCGGGGGGTTTCCTCGTCATGATGCTTAGGCTGTGTTTTTCCAATAAGGTCGATGAGTCGGGGGGTTTCCTCGTCATGACGCTTAAGTTGTGTTTTGCCGATAAGGTCAATGAGCCAGGGGGTTTCCTAATCATGACGCTTAGGCTGTGTTTTGCTGATAAGGATGATGAGTCGGGGGGTTTCCTCGTCATGACGCTTAGGCTATGTTTCTTTTATCTATCTATGTCGAGGAAGGAGTTCCATGTTTTTTGTCTTGCTAGTTCGTCTACGTCCTGCAATTCTCCTTATCTCAAGTCAAGGTCCGTCTGCTGATGAGACGAGGGGCTATATCTGGGACGGACATAACTGTGTCGTTGTTATCATCCTCATGAATGTCTAGTATCTCCATTTGAACTAGTTCGTTTACGTCCTGCAGCTCTTCCTTGTCTCAAGTTAGGATCGACCCCCGAGTCTTGGCCGCTGACGAGACGAGGGGCTAAATCTGGGACGGACTGAATCATGTCATCTTCATGAATGTCTACGGTATCAGAGATCTGACTCAGAACTGGCTTTGCCGTGTTGCTCAATTGCTTTGACGAGTTGCTAGGTTGCTCGCATGAGTGGTTTAAGGAAATTGCAGTATGCAGTACTAAAGATATGAGTATCGTTATTTAAACCCATTTTAAACATGTTTGCTGCATTTTTCTATCTACTAGGGAAGAGAGGCAATCAAAGGACTCTATTTAGAGTTGCCTGAAAATTATGACTGTCATCCAATTCGTTGAATATTAACTGAAAATCATCACTGGAGATTTTTGGCAGGGACCTGTATTTATTCAGCTCTTCAAAGAGATGGCTACATTGATCTTGAGATATCGACAATCGTATTTATCAATTAGACCAAAGGCTTTCTGTAATATCCTTATCCTCATATTATCTTTGTCACTCACTTGTTTAGCCAGCTGACTTTTGAAGTTATCGTATACAATAGCAAGAATCAAGTTAGTGACGAAGTAAACACCCACTAGCACATAGAGAACGAAAAATAGGCAAGACCAGTGTGATAATTTGTATGCAGGAATCCATACATTTGGATTGTTGGATGTGGTAAACAAAACAAACATTTGATACAATGTGACAATGTATGATGTAAATATTGCCTTCCCCTTCTCTGTGTCCTCAAAGATGATGTACGCTAACCAACTAGAGAACAAAAGAAATAGAAGCCAAAGTGCCAAGACATTAAGATATGTGCCGAGCAGACGAAGCTCTCTCGCAATTCTCTAATGCTCAAGATGAAAAAAATAACCCATATATAAGGTGCAATTCTAAAGGGAAGAAAAAAGACTGCCACTGGAGATAGATATAGAATATAAACTATAAAATCAGCAACCAGAATCAACAGAGAAATGACCTTCAACTTATTAGCATCGTTTTTCCAGTAGAGACGGAGCCCTTCATATGAAATAGGAAATATAGTTTGTAACACAAGAATAATGAGAGTTATACCCTCGTATACGAGAGACTCAGCACCAGTTAAGTATGGCAACTGGCCTAGAAAGTAGTAGTCCCGGTTATTGCAAGACTCGTAATACTTAGCACACCATAATGGTTTCTCTAAGAAACTCAGAGCAATCAAGGCAAAAATAATTAAGGGACCATATGAAATCAAATCGAACCATACAATATTCTATTCATGCTATGTTTACTAGAGGGATTGCAACGATACATACGGGAAAATTTTCAATGATTAGGCATGTTATTATGCTACTAATAACAATGTTTTTCCAAAGAATTGCCAATTTTGTTAATAAATTGGAGGGAGTGCACCTGATTATGATGTGATTCCAGAAGTTTCTAATTTCGGCCACACATTCAATTTGACAAGGT
Organism: Adenophora triphylla var. japonica; assembly: GCA_022495995.1. Lineage (NCBI taxonomy): Eukaryota > Viridiplantae > Streptophyta > Magnoliopsida > Asterales > Campanulaceae > Adenophora > Adenophora triphylla. The sequence continues at coordinate 38,878 of JAFEMH010005567.1, read as the reverse complement.
GGATCCGATCAGATCGAATTGCCCACTCGCTGTCGGCCGTATTAACGCTTCAGAAGTATCAGCGAACAAAAGCCTTTGAGCTCCGGCTTCTTCCCGCGCACTGACCAACTGCTCCAACTGTCCCGCAACCGCCTCATGGAATCGCGACCGATCATTCTGCAATACACCTGCTATAAATTTTCCCGGCGATTGCAACTCAAGCGACGTGTTCTAGCTGTTTATTCGAGGAACAGTGACGCCGGCCGACTCCCATAACCACTAGAGATGCCCTCCGATTGAGCGAAGGCAAAGAGAATCGGAATCCAGTAGTGTTGGTGGCCAGGGAAAAATGATATTTGGTAAAGAGATCGGGGGAAGAATTGTGGGGGTGTAGAGTTTGTTAAAGGAGAGACAGTAGTCCATTCACAGTTATGGAGGATTGATTTTGAAATTTAAAGGAAGGGGGAGAGATTAGAGAGAGAGAGAGAGTATTTAGGTATAGATGAATGAAAAGAAGGGGATATTGGCTCTTGATTCGTACACTTGCCAATTGAGAATTTTAGCATCTCCGTTTATCATCCTTCTTTCAACAGAGAAGTATATGTATGCTTTCAATTTTATTTCCATTGTCCTTTGACCTCGTTCGTTGTTGTCCGTATATCCTCGTTCCCGGCAATGGAACCAAACTGATGCAGCAAAAAATGAGCGGTACCGGGGGTACCTAATCAGTCGAGAATGCGGCGTTGAATTCTTGGACGAACGACGAACAGGTCTACAAAACAAACACCGTTAGGACGCGGGGAGTTACCCCCGCGTAAACCCTCTGACGTGAGAATAAGCATCTGTATATGGAGATGATATAAACCGGGAGGAAAGGCGTATTATAGTATTGAGAGGGTGTTTGAATGTACCTTTTGTGTGAGGGATTTTTCCCTTATTTATAGCTTTAAAGTGATATGTCCTCCAAGAATAGAAGTCCCATAGCTGAGTTGTATTAGGAGAGTGAATCTTCATCTAATTTAGGTTCCTTCGCCCGTTAGAAATCCGTTCCAAATAAGACTTCTTGAGTGAGAATAAATCCCTATTTGATTAGGATTTTGTGTGCTAATTGCTTTTCTTATTTTTAGGGGTATTCAATAGGGGGAGAATTATATCCCGCTCACCAAATAAAAAGAAAAAAAAAAAGAAAAAAGAAGAGGAAACATATGATAAAATAAAACTAACGTACTATATTAATAATATAAATGTATTTTGACCCTTTTTTGGGGATTTTTTTTTCAATTAATACATTTAAAAATTTTTATTTTCCAAATTGACTTACTGTTCAAACTTTTGCTTAAAGTGTCTCACTTTTTGAAACTCGCTACACCGTGTAGCGATTTTGACTTTGACAAGATCATTATGCCCAAATGCCCGATCATCATCGTCTAGCATTGCATCTACATCAGTGTGTACTTCCTTTTCTTCATAATCTACATCATCTTCAGAACTAACCTCATTAACAATATCATTATGTCAAATGCCTGATCATCATTAACAGGATCATTATGCCCAAATTCCCCATCATCATAACTTGTTATTTAGGTTGATACAAGTGTTTGGGAACTTGGACCAACCCCTGCATCACGTTTATAACTTGGTGAATACCAATAAATGGTCTCTGTGTGCCGTGTTTCAAACACTGGATTTGATCGATTTTCAATAAATTTTACACGAACATACTGCTGCTAATTTCCCATCCTCCCAAATTTAGCTAAATGATCAACCATTATATCCATACACGCATCATCTTCAATACGGAAAGGAAAGTACTCACTAACCACGCTATCAAAAGAATGAGGACATCTGAAAATAACTTCCAAATCAAATTGAGACTGATCTAATTGAGTTCGTCTTTTTATATAACTCATCAATCAACTCATTGTATCTCCATCGGCAATTAGCCCTTATTGCACATTTTGGCCCTTTTTTTAAAATGAGGACCATCAAACGGTTGTTCATCATCACCTCCCCAATAACACATGTAAATGATTGGACCCCCGTTCATCTTTAACCCTACATTACGAAATCAAAGTGTTAAAAATTATAAAACAAAACTCTAACATTTATATCTACAATATACTAAAACACAGTTAAATACTTAAATTTTATTTCTAAACACAAGTGAAAACAATGATTAAGATGATGTTAATTTACCTTGATTCGTGATCTTCAACTATTCTGATGAAATAAAATGATTTCAAGAAGATTTGGGTTTTTTTTTGTGAGATATTTTGAATGAGAGATACGAGTGGAAGAGATTAGTGGGAGGAAGATAATGAATATATTATACTGGCTGAGAAAGGAAGGTAATGAATGAATACACGGGCTGAAAATTGAAGCTTTATGCTGGCTGGAAACTGAACCTCATTAGCTGGAAAGGGGAAACTCTGACTTAAACTCGCTACACCATGTAGCGAGTTTCATTAAAGTTGAAATCGCTACATGGTGTAGCAATTTTAAGTCAGAGTTTGTCCTTCAATAATTTTCTTCGATTCAAAGTTTATTATTTCCATTTTTTTTACGTTAGCGAATGTATTTTGAGCAATAAATATAGGTTAATTTAGTTATCCTAATGAATATCTAAAAATTGTTACTTGTAGTACATATAATGGTGTATCAATAACAACTTTTAAATTTTCATTTGGATAATTAAATTAACTTCAAAATATTGCTCAAATACCTTCGTACTAACATAAAAAAGATAGGACCCTTGAAGTGGGAAGGATGTAGTAATATATTCAACGTCAACTCTTGTTCATGAATTATTATATTTTTGTTTACAATCTTTTTTTTTGTTTCACATGTGTTGCTGAATTATGTTTTTGTTTAAAAAATATTTTTTACATGTGTTAAAAAAATGATGACATGTTGCTGAATTATGTTTTTGTTTAAAAACATTTTTTACATGTGTTAAAAATAATGATGACAGGAAAAATTGCAACGAAACCAAATAAAAACTGTATCAAATAATTTTTAAAAACTAAAATAACATCAAAATAAATATAATCAAGTTAGTGACCACATCCCGGTCAGGTAGGAAATCTTACATTAATTAATTTAAACATTTAGGAAATTCAAGTAAACAAAATGGGCTTAGCATTCATTCACTTAACTTCATTATTCTTAGGAAATACCTGCAAAACAAATGAGCTTAACATCATTTACTATATGATTTCAACAATTCAGCAAAAATAAGAAAATATGTACCTTGAAGACATTAGGAAGTGTGATGTTAAGATAACGTGCTGATCGTGATGGGTTGGGGGTAAAAACAACAACCTAAATATTTCAAAACAAACAATTAGATGGAAGTATTAATGACGATTCTAAAGTGTACTGACTTCCACTATTTAATACTCCCTCCGTCCCGCTAATATTAGCACACTTTCCTTTTTGGGCGTCCCGCTAATATCCGCACACTCCCAAAAAGGAAACTTTATATTAATAAAATATTCACCCAACCCCACTCATTCTCTCTCCTACATTATTTTAATACTCACAACACCATTATAATTTATTACACCCTCCACTCATTCTCTTTCCACTCATTCTTTTACACTCACAACATTTTATTAAAATATCATATTTCTTAATTCCCGCGCAAACAGTGTTTGTGCTAATATTAGCGGGACGGAGGGAGTATATCATACATTCTGAAGTATCAAAACAGAACAGAACCGACAGATATATCATTTCCAAATTCACTCTCAGTCACTTTTCGATGAATGGAATCATCTATGGTATCCGTATGATTCTAATAATTTTATCCCAGTTAGTAACTCAAAACACATTTCACCCATGATAAAAAGCATATAAAGCTCATATCCTAACATTTAAAGTCACCCAGAGATCACCATAACCATTTTGTGTACAGGACTTGATAATAGCAACAACCTAATAGAACATACATAAATGTAAAAAATTAATTATCTTTACACACATTTAACTATAATTAATCTTGATATTATACCTGATCCACCCTGTTAATATTATGACATTTCTTCTTGATAGAGCTACGGATAATATGTACCGACTTCAGTGAGAAATTTCATTGCAGAGAGCGAAAGACTCCCTTGAAAAGCTTCATCCTTCACCGGATCTTTAATCGTTCTCCGTATATACTCTTGTGTTGCGATTGGGGTTTCTTGCGAAGATAAGCTCTGACGATCGAGAATCTTCTGGCGCATGGCGGACTCTACGGCACCGGCGGGATCAGGAATAACACGCGATGAAGAGGAGGATTCACCGGAGGAATTGGGACGGCGGAAAAAAAAACGCTGCTCTCTAGGATTCATTTTTTGTGTTTAATAGAATTTGGATCGAGAAGAGTGAGGGTTGCGAGGAGGATACGAGAGAATGAATGAACGAGGAAGAGGGGGAGAGGAGGATAAATGAATCTGAAAAAACTTATTTGGACAATTAATTAAAGAGAAACTCGCTACACCGTGTAGCGAGTTTCTCTTTAATTAATTGCCCTAATTAAGTACAAACTGTAAACCCTAATTACTTGAAACTCGCTACACCGTGTAGCGAGTTTGACCTGTCAAAGTCAAAATCGTTACACGGTATAGCGAGTTTCAAAAAGTGAGACAGTTTGAGAAAAAGTTTGAACAATAAGTCAGTTTGAAAAATAAAAATTTAAAAGTGACTAATTTGAGAGAAAAAAATAATCCTTTTTTGGGCATTTTATTACATTAAGAGACAAAGAATAACATTACATATGACATACACACTTATACATACTCCCTCCGTCCCGCTAATATTAGCACAAACATTGTTTGCGCGGGAATTAAGGAATATGATATTTTAATAAAATGTTGTGAGTGTAAAAGAATGAGTGGAGAGAGAATGAGTGGAGGGTGTAATAAATTATAATGGTGTTGTGAGTATTAAAATAATGTAGGAGAGAGAATGAGTGGGGTTGGGTGAATATTTTATTAATATAAAGTTTCCTTTTTGGGAGTGTGCGGATATTAGCGGGACGCCCAAAAAGGAAAGTGTGCTAATATTAGCGGGACGGAGGGAGTATATGAATTGAATACCTTTGGAAGTCACATGGGAAAGTCAACAAAAATATCCCCTCCCAATGCAATTTTCTCTTAAAATATAAATAATTAAAAATAAATGTACTAATTAATATATAAAATAATTAATATAATGTCACGGTCAGTAATGTCTTCGAGTCTCTGAAGATCATCTAATGAATGAAAATAATTAATTAGAACTCCAAGATGGATAGATTTAGCAAAAGTCCCATAGCCGGATATCGCCTTCTTCATAAAATTCCTCAACAAAAGTTGGCTCGAAAAATGACCCGTAGATCATATCGTTGTACTTTGGTGAATCAAAGTTGTACCATGGTACAACCATTGACATAGGTTCATAATCACTATCCGTACAGAATGAGTTCGTGGGGACCAACGAAATTTCATCTTCGATAATAAGATTGGATATTGGGGAGGAGAAGGAGAGGGACGGCGAATAGGATGATGACAACGAGGACGAAGGAGAGGGGAGAGAGTAAGTAGGCGGTGATGGCGCTGTACTACTGGCGACAATGGTGGTGGTATTATCAAACAAAGCATTAGCTGCGGCGGCAGCCACCCTTTGAATTGACTTGGGGGACATTGGATTGGTGTCAGTGGTGGCGGCGATGGTGGTGGTGGGAAGTGGGAAGTTGAGGTTGGTGGCTGAGGTGCCTTTAAGGCAAATTAGGGCAGCATCATAGGCTCTAGCTGCAGCCTCAGCAGTGGAATAAGAACCTAACCAAATTCTTGTTTTTTGATTGGGTGCTCTTATTTCTGACACCCATGAACCCCAACTCCTCATTCTCACTCCTTTATACTTCTTCTTGAGGCTCATTGTCTTCGGCGACGGCTCAGATTGAATCTCCTTTTTTATCATTTTTGGATGTTGTAATAACTTTTTGTTATAATCGGACACAAAAGATAGCACAAAAAAAATATCCGAACAGGATTTAATCTAGCTTCTTTTTCTTGATGTTGTTGTTTGAGTGTGTGTTTTTGTGTGTGTTTGAATGTGATTGTTATGAAAAAGGAGGAAGAGTTTTGATATTTATAGATGGGGGTTGGGGTAAGGCTTTTTTGGAGTGAAGAGATTCTTAAAAGGACCAAGTAAGCTTCTTAGTGAGTAACATAAAATTGGTTGCCAGATGTTTTCCAGTTCTTTATTGAATTAAATAATTGAATGTCTCTTTCTTGTGTTAAAGTGACTATTTTGACCCTAACTCCAATATTTGATATTTCCTCTATTCCATTCAAAAAAATACAAATTTTTATTTCGGGTATTTAATTTTAAAAAACACACACTCAAAATAGAATTTTTTTTTAATACTTCTTTTTTTATCATACACACTTGTTATAATTAAAACAACTATTCACTTATTATTTTTTATTCCACATTCTCTCTTTTACCTCAATTTTTATACTCAACACTTAATTCAGCTTAATTTTCATTCAATACTAATTTTATGTCTTTTTGAATATAACTTTATGTCTTTTCGTATGGGACGTATATTATACTTGTGATTTGATTATGGGCAAGAGTCGTAAATTAATTAATACTACTTAATAGAGTAAGTTTGGTTCTTCTATTGGGTTGAAATATGTTTTTACTTTGACTAATTTAATAGCATAGAATAGTAAAATGGACAAAAAGTCAAATGTCAATGAACATGTAATTTGAGGTTAAGAGTTTCGAAGGCAACACATTATTTTAGATGGGGTAATGACTTAGTCTTTTTCCTAATTAACAAGCCCTCAATTAACCATGGGTTAGCATAGCTGTCCATCTTTTTACCATGTGTTAATATAACTGTCCTTTTCTGCAGTTTATTGTAGTTTTAGGAAATATTGACCCTTCTTCTCTGGCTTAACATAAAAAAATGTAAAAAAATGACGACCGTCTAAGACACTTAAGTTTGATAGAAGCATTTACTGAGACAGGCTAAATTTATCCAGGCAACTGCGTCAAAAATTTAATTTAGGAAGCATCCACATTAGGACAACAAAAGTCATTTATAATTTGAGCGGGTGCTGCCATTGCTTCATTTAGAAACTTAGTTTTTATACCTTTATTCAGTCTATTAATGTTGTCGTTCAATAACTCCAAAGTAGGATTTAAAGAACAATGACCAAACATAAACTAACTAAACTAACTTGTTTAATAACAACAAATCTCCGGCAACGACGTCAAAAATTTGATAGAGGAAGTCTCTCTTTTCCAATAAAACCTATCAAGTATACTAGTCACCGATTTAGCAACGTACAAATGCAAGAGTCGAACCACAAATACTTGAGTAATAAACAAGTTGATTTAAATTGTGCAAAGTAACCAATGAGGTTTTTGATTGATTGATTGCTATTTTACGAAAACAAAAATTTAATATTAAACTAATAAAGCAATTAAAATAAATGGAAGAAATCAGATCAACAAGGGATTCATGTATTGAGTTTATTAACTAAATTCACTCATGCTATTTTAGTAGTAAAATTGATCAATATCATTTAATGGTTCGTTCACTTAATTAAGAGTTTAGACGTTTGATTTGCGAATTGAAACCCTAATATTTTTTTTATATTATATTTTTCGCTAGATTTGTACAACATGCAAGAAATTCATTAAGTAATTAAAAACAATTGAACCTAGCTCATTTTGACTTCCGCTAGGTACTCAATTGCTCATCACAATAATTGTCACTGTTTAAATCATCCACGCTGGTATAACAAAATATACCCAACTAATTTAAAGTTTAAATGTATGTTATCATACAATTGAACCTAAAGATAGCTTTAAAATATTGAGATAAACAACAAGATTGATTGAAAAAATTAAATCATATTTATCATAAAGATTCAACAGTTATTATATCCAGTCCATGAATCAAAGAGTTTAGCTACTCATCTCCATAACAATGAAAACGAGTAATAAAATTAATAACATAAAATCTGGATCTTGAACCCTCAATCCTTGTTTACAATACTCAAATGTTGAATAAAACATAAATTCTAAAAGCTATTGAATTTGTAATATTTATACTAGGAAGAGGCAGGTGTCAAAATTAGGAAAACAATAAATTTCCTTGATGAAAAAGGAAAATTCAAGGTGCTGGCAAAAAATTCCTTCAGGTCCCTGAGATTTCAAAAATCCCAGAGAAGTCCTCCAACTTTTGCTAAATTCCCGCAAAGTCCCTGGAATTAATTCTTATCAGGTTCCTGAAAATTTGGAAATATCCAAAAATTCCCTGAAAAAGGTGGGTGATGTCACACTCTCTAGTGGGTACGCTCGCGCATTTGATCTGAGAGGGGGGGGGGGAGTCGCACCTTCAGGTGGGTGCGTGAGTACTTAATATGGGAAGACTCAGAATTTAGCGAACTTTCGGAGGGAAAAATTTTTTTCATATGAACTTCGATTTTGACGTACAACATATGATTGAAATGCTATTGACGAGTAATATTAAATGGTCTAGGTTGCAAAAGGTTACATCCGTTTTATCTTTCTAAAAAAATCTTCTTTCTTTATATATGATGCTCGTTCTGGATCATTTCTTTTTATACTTTTTAATTTTATAATTCTTGCTTATTTAATCTTCTTCCCTATACTAAAAAATACTCGAGTGCGTCTGCTGAGAAACGCGTTTCTCCATAACTATGGAGAAACGTGTTTTTCATAGCCAGAAGCTTTACATTTGATAACCAGAAAAAAAAAACCCAAGGCCAAGACCAAAAGCTTCTGGATATCCAGAAGCTTTGCATTTGATAGCCAGAAGCTTTGCAGCTTGATATCCGAAGCTTTGTATTTGATAGCCGTAAGGATGTGAAATGTATATCCGTAAACTGTTAGGTGCATATCCGTAAAACCGTTAGGTGCATATCCGTAAATGTGTTAGGGCATATCCGTAAATTGCTATTGAAGGTTTTCGGATATCCGAAACCTTCAAATGTATATCCAAACATTTTGAAGGTTTCTGGATATTCATTTGAAGGTTTCTGGATATCACTTTCATAGGTTTCTGGCTATCTAGCTCATTGTCGCGCGACATGTCGGGACCCGTTTCTCCATAACTTATGGAGAAACGCGTTTCACCCTAGATTTTGTGAAAATACTCTACAAAGCCATTAAAACACTTAAGGTTGAACATTAATAAGTTACAAAGTATATCATGATTTGGATAGGTAAAAACATATCCATCGAACATCACAGTATTGTGAAACACCATTATTTTTGAATTATGTTCCATGATCTGATCTAACACCAACAATGTCTTCTTCTTTTTGAGTTTGAAGCTGTCTAAAGAGAGGTCAGTATGTTATAACAATCATCTTTTGAGTTCATTATTTTCACCCTTATATATCTTGAGTAATCATCCACCATAACTAGAGTATATCTATTTACTCCTATACTTGCAGTGGTAACATGTCCAAAAATATCAATATGGAGTAGTTGCAAATATCTTGAAGCACATTATTGCTAAAGAAAGATGTATTAGGTTGTTTGCCAACATGAGCACTTATTGTCGTGGTGGTCAGCTACTTTCGACCACAAACTAGATTATCTCTTCCTATCTTTGATATATATTTTAAGTTCAAATGACTGAGTCTTTTGTGCAATAGTCAACTATTTTCACTCACATTTTTTGCTACAAAACAGTAATTAGTAATCTACAAGTAGAATTGATATCAATAATATAAACATTACTTTTACGAATCTCTTTCAGCAAAGTGGCTCCGAATGTGCCAACTTTGATGAAGCAATTTGTTGAAGTAAAGTTGCTGGGTAATCTTTTGTCACAAAATTGTTATATGCAGAGAAGATTATGCTTGATTCCTTTTAATAGAGATACTTTTTTAATGCTAATTTTTCCTTTTCGATTGACTTCATATCCAATTGTTTTTCTTTTCTTGTTGTTATCAAAAGTTACTAATGGACCATTTTCTTCACAGATAACGTTCAACAAGTTGATATCTCCGGTCATGTGTATTGAACACCTACTATCAATATACCATTTATTTGATTTTGCCTTGTAAAAATCATCCATAAAGTAAAGAACATGAAAATAAATATTTAAACGCGAAATCCCCTTTTATTCTTTTGAATTCTAATATTAGCATGTAACACCCCAACTAATTTGACAAATTTTGTGTGCACATATTTTAATTATATTTGTATGTGCAAGTAAGTGTTTAATTTAAATATGATTATTTTAGAATTAAAGTCATTATTGTTAAATGTTATAATGGCAATTGCTTAAAATTGAGACTACTAAAGTTAAAGTAATAACTTTTGTTAAATAATAATAATGTTATTATTTTAAATATAATGTGTTTAATATGAAGGGAAAATGATAATGCTAAAATGAAAGAACACATTTTGTTAAATATAACCACTTGCTATATTATCATTTAATTAGTAAAAATAAAGAAAATAAAAATCTAGTACAAAATGATACTCCCTCCGTCCCACACCAAGGTTCCACCTTGGTGTGGACACGCTTTTTAAGAAAATTAATTAAAATGGGTAGAAAATTTGAGGAAAGAGAATGTAAAAGTTAAATGTGTGGTAGGGAATAGGAGAGAGAATGTAAAAGTTAAAAATATTTAATAGGAGAGAGAATGAGTGGGAGGAATAGTAAGTTAATATATGAAATGTGTGGTAGGGAATAGGAGAGAGAATGGTTTTTTTGTAAATATAAGGAGATGATAAGGGTATAAATAAATGGAAAACTTTCCATTTAAGGAAGGGAACCTTAAAGTGGGACGGACCAAAAAGGAAAGGTGGAACCTTGAAATGGGACGGAGGGAGTATGAATCAGAATGTCAATTTTGATACAACGAGTTTTTTTCTAGTAGCCACGTGTTAAATTGCATGGTGGAGAAATGGCACCAAGTGTTTCCTTTTGACTTAGGAGGAGGTGTTGCATATTTGAAACAATTTGGTCGGTGACTCATCTAAGTAGTAATTAGGACCTTTTATTTTCCATAGCTACCTTAGTAAAGCATTTAGAAATAAATAAAAATCGGGTGAAGATTTAAGAGAAAAACAAGAAGAAAATTAAAGGAGGAAACGGAAGTGTAACAAAATTTCAAGGAAACTAGAAAATAAATTGGTAAATTACTTTTGTGTTTTTGATGGGATCTGTATATGTGTTGTTTATGTTTGTTTCATGTGTGTGCGTGTGTGTGTGTGTGTGTTGTACGAATTTTGTGTGTGTAGCTTGTGAAAGTAAGTTGGGAAATAATATTTGGTTTATTCATGTTGCAATTTTGAGATTTTATAAATGTTTTAGTTAGTGTGAGTTCTTGCACAAAATCTAGGGAGAAACGCGTTTCTCCATAAGTTATGGAGAAACGGGTCCCGACATGTCGCGCGACAATGAGCTAGATAGCCAGAAACCTATGAAAGTGATATCCAGAAACCTTCAAATGAATATCCAGAAACCTTCAAAATGTTTCTGGATATACATTTGAAGGTTTTCTGATATCGAAACCTTCAATAGCAATTTACGGATATGCCCTAACACATTTTGGATATGCACCTAGCAGTTTTCTGGATATGCACCTGCAGTTTCTGGATATACATTTCACATCCTTCTCGCTATCAAATACAAAGCTTCTGGATATCAACTGCAAAGCTTGCTATCAAATGCAAAGCTTACGGATATCCGAAGCTTTTGGTCTTGGCCTTGGGTTTTTTTTTTCTGGTTATCAAATGTAAAGCTTCTGGCTATGAAAAACACGTTTCTCCATAGTTATGGAGAAACGCGTTTCTCAGCAGACGCACTCGAGTTCTTGTATGCTTATGTCATGTTTATTATAACTCGTTCTATTTTAATCGGAACGATGTGATTTTTGAGTCCAACTTGGCTACTTTTTTGAGATCATTTCAATGGAGAATAAGTGATGCAGCAAGAACAAGCCCCAGGAACAAGGGCTCGGGATAGAATTTTGGAAAATTGCTCGGGCCACGACTCGTGACCACAGACACAAATCGTGACAAAATTCAGCACGAGTGATAAAATTGGGACGAGTCATTTCACGAGTGGAATGGCGGGGGCACGAGTCGTGACGAAAAGCACGAGTCGTGCTGGTGACGAAAAATCAAATCTCGTGTTTCCTTTTTTGATTTTTGACGATTTAATTTTGATTTTTTTGTCTTTTCCTTTTCCAAGCTGTTTTAGGGGTGTGTTTAGGGTATAAATACTCTCTTTATTTGTTTGTTTTGGGAATATTGATTTATTAAAAATTTTAATTGATTGCTTTGCAATTTAGGTTTTTCCTTTTGGTCTTAATTGACTTGCAGAAGACTTTCGCAAGAGATTCTTGTTGGAGTTCTTTGAATTCCTTGTGAAGGTTCTCATCTTCTTGGTGTTTACCTCTTCAAATCCTAATTCAATTGTTGATTCAATTCGAATTGGGTCAAATAGTTGTTAATTCAATTATTTGCCTATCTTTTTTTATTTCCGCTGCAACTCGTTTACATCAGTTGGTATCAGACGAAGGACGATCCGAGGAATAAGATGGCCAACAACGAAGGAAACAACAACACCCAAGATATCCTAGCACAACTAGCCAACAACTTGATAGCAATGCAGACACAGATGCAAGAAGATCGACGCAGATCTGAGGTGAAAGCTGCAACTCGTCATACATAACTTTTGGAGGCTTTGCGAGGTTTAAATATGGGTGATGGTGGAACCCGTGGCAATCCAGGTGGTGATCGGGCTGAGTTCATCCACAACAATCGAGGTGGTGGTGAAGAGGCCATCGTTTTGAATCCGATAGAACAACGACCAAAGATAAGGGCAGATATTCCTACTTTTAATGGTGAGTTATCTATTAAAGAATTTTTAGATTGAATTAATGAAGTTGATAAATTTTTCAATTTAATGCAGGTTGAGAATGTTAGGAAAGTACCTTATGTTGCATATAAATTGAGGGGTGGTGCTGCTGCATGGTGGGATCAACTTTTTAAGAAGAGGTTGCGTGATAGGTTTCCTCAGATTCGTACTTGGGATGAGATGAAAGAGGCATTAAAAGATAGATTTTTACCTGATAATTATGTGCAAAGCTTATTTTCTAAATTTCAAAATTGCAGCCAAGGTAGTCGTAACGTTAAGGAATATGTGCATGATTTTTATGCTCAATCGGCTCGTAACGACTTGATTGAATCTGATTCTCACGAAATCTCTAGGTTTGTTAATGGTCTTCGGGTTGATATTAAGAATAGGGTGGAATTATTTATCAATTTCTCTTTGTATGATGCTATTTCAAGGGCGGAAAAGGTTGAGAAATAATTGGTTTCAGCTTTTCAGCCTCACCCTACATTCAAGAAGGTGGGTAATTCGTCTTTTCCTATTAGCCCTATTCAATCTTCAGTTTCTCCATCCATAGCCGAACAGCTTACGACACAAGCTTCGGGTTCTAAGGCGGTTGAGGTAGCAAGAGCAACTGCTCCTGTTGTTCAAGCACCTAAGAATGCTAACCCTTATGCTAAAAATTTTGGTAATAAGTGTTTTAAATGTGGGGAGGATGGACATATTTCTAGTGGTTGTCATCTTCGTAAGAGTGCTAATGTGGTAACTAATGTTGATGATGATGATGATGTATTGGAAGAGTACACTCATGACCCTAATATTGAAGAGGATGAAGAAGGCACTCATGAGTCTTTCGTTGTTCGTCGGCTTATGTTTTCAGCGCCTACTACTCTTGAGAGGCACAATATTTTTCGCACAAAGGGGACAGTCAATGGGGTGATGGCTAATATTATCATTGATAGTGGAAGCAGCGAAAATTTGGTGGCAAGGGGATTGGTTAATTCTCTCAAGCTTGAAGTGAAGAAACATTCGACTCCCTATGTTGTTGGGTGGATCAATGCAAATGGCACTCTTAAGGTAACACAACAATGTATTGTTCCTATTTCAATTGGTAATTATAAGGATGAAATTACTTGCGATATTGTGGATATGAGTGCTTTTCAGTTATTACTTGGGAGGCCTTGGCACTTTGATGTGGGTTCTATGCATTGTGGCCGAAGTAATGTGGTTAGTATTATGAAGGATGGTGCTCGGTATACTCTATGCCCATTGAACGATAATAAGAGGCGTGCTCGCGATGGCATGGGTAGAGGGATCAAATCCTTTTGTGCTCCACATTTTATTTTTTCAGGTACATGGTGTGATCATGTTGGGCATTCAAGTGCGTTTAAGTTTTAGAAGTTGATCAAGGGGAGGAAGGGGCGGATGGTCGACAATGGAGGGTCAACGACTACAAAGTCAGGTTCTTTTTATAAAGGCCAGGATTCGGGGGCGAATCCTTTTCAAGTGGGAGTATATGATGTAGCAAGAACCAGCACCAGGAACAAGGGCTCGGGACAGGATTCTGGAAAATTGCTCGGGTCACGACTCATGACCACAGGCACGAATCGTGACAGAATTCAGCACGAGTGATAAAATTGGGACGAGTCGTTTCACGAGTGGAATGGAGTGGGCACGAGTCGTGACGAGAAGCACGAGTCGTGCTGGTGACGGAAAATCAAATCGGGTGTTTCCTTGTTCTGGTTTTTGACGATTTAATTTTGGTTTTTTGTCTTTTCCTTTTCCAAGTTGTTTTAGGGTTGTGTTTAGGGTATAAATACTCTCTTTATTTGTTTGTTTTGGGGATATTGATTTATTAAAAATTTTTAATTATTGCTTTGCAATTTGGGTTTTTCCTTTGGGTCTTAATTGACTTGCAGAAAACTCTCGCAAGAGATTCTTGTTGGAGTTTTTTGAATTCCTTGTGAAGATTCTCATCTTCTTGGTGTTTACCTCTTCAAACCCTAATTCAATTGTTGATTCAATTCAAATTGGGTCAAATAGTTGTTGATTCAATTATTTGCCTATCTTTTTTTATTTCCGCTGCAACTCATTTACATCAATAAGTTTCAGAGTTATAATAATTGGTTATTTGTCCAGAAATCTATTTTTACAGCAGAGGTGCATGTAGAATTATTCAAAATCGATTAAACTGGCAATAATCATAACTATTTTTCCAGGACTCGGAATTGAGTCTCATAGTCAACATTCATTAGTTTTTCATGTTCTTTCCAAGGAGATAGTTACTTGGTATCATAACTTTTTGTATTAGTATCATAATTGTCTTTTAGTAACTGTAGTAATTTGAAAGATGTTGAAAATGGTCAATCTTTGATAAGCAACATCTAATTCATATGAAATCAGTTTTTATTGATTATTAGATATAACTTGACCAGTTCTATGAGTACTTTTCATCTTTAATATTTTATGAATATGAATCTTTAATCATTGTTTAGATCGTTCAGAATCGGTACAGTTGTTTTGTGTTTATAAGAGATGTTATACATTGTTTATCTTGAAGCATATTTAAAATGGATACTAACTCTTGAACCTTGTGCTCTTTCTATCTTAGACTGATGAGAGGTTGAGAGATTTGTACCTTGTTTTGGAGTAGCTTGACATTGGGCATTCGGCCGACTCGAAAGTGTTATGGAGTTGACTTTGGAATTCTTTGTTATCGTTTATTTTCACTCTCTGGGATGGGTCTTGAAGTATATGAACTGATTTGTATCAATCGATTATCGTTATCGCTTTGTTAAATTGAATTGTGATTTCATACACTATTCTGGCCTCATTGTTGCCAGGTTCCTTTACTGTGAAATTTGTGCTCACCCCTTTGTTTTCTTTTCCCTTTCCCAGGTGGAGGTTAGAAGAGAGCTCTTGATGGTTTGGAGCTAGAGATATGATCTATAGTTGGGTCGTGTCTCCCTTTTAAAGCTTGTAGTTAGCTTATTTTTATAGTTAAACTATTGTAAATTTCTAGCGTTTGTAAAATAGTTTGTGATTGTAAGATGTTTGGGTCAATCAATCGGAGGTTAGAAGCTCTGATTTACTCGTATAGAGTGTTGTAAATTATGGTTTGTTTAAATTAAATGATGGAAATTTTAGTTCAGGTTTTCGTATCGATTCATTATTGTTTCGTTCGTCACTCCCCGAGAATTGTGAGATCGCGGGATCTGGGGTGTGACATAGCATATTTTGATGACCCACACATGTCTGACCGAAGGTGGGTTACATCCTCTGATATTGGGTGTGAATCTCAAAATGCATTCTGCAGCCAAGTTATCATAGTTATCACACACAGAGCAGTGGTGAAAGCGACTAACAAACTTAGGTTTGATAAACTTTTTATCACTCTTAGGTTCAGCATTGCTTACTAGTTTAGATGACTTTTTCTTCACAAAGTTAACCCTTTTGAATTTGACGTTTTCCTTCTAGGTGCGGTCGGATTTCCTTGTGGGGCAACACCTCCGTTCGAAGATGAAGCACAATCACTTTCAGGTTGAACATTGTTTAAGGTAGGTTCATCTATGACTTTATTTTTCAACTTTTGAGTATTACTCCCTTCGTCCCACTTCAAGAGTCATACTTTCCCTTTTGGTCCGTCCCAGACTAAGAGTCCCATTCCATAAATGGCAAATTTTGAACAATGTTTCGGAAATTTATACTCTTATAATGTAAATATATTTACAAAAAAAAAAACTACTCCCTCCGTCCCATACCTACGTGCACACTTTCCATTTTGGGCGTCCCAAACCTACGTGCACATTTCCTAAAATGGAAAGGAATCTTTACTATTCCCTCCACTCATTCTCTCTCCTACATTATTTTAATACTCACAACACCATTATAATTTACTATTCCCTCCACTCATTCTCTCTCCTATTTTATTTCACACTCACAACACTTTCAATATAATACTCTCTCCTTAATTTACGTGAAAAGTCAAACCGAGCACATAGGTCCGGGACGGAGGGAGTATTAATTATGCCCTTATAATGTTAACATATTTACAAAAAAACCAATCAAAAAGAGATTTTATCATAAATTTTTTAACTTTTACATTCTCTCTCCTCTAATCTTCTACTCACTTGCAATTCTTTGTTCATTTTTTAAAAAATTTCTTAAAAAGCGTGAATTACTACCCTAGGACCCTTGAAGTGGGACGAAGGGAGTACCATTTTGGTCTTTAGGGTAGATATAATGGATGTCTAGTTTATTTTTTACTCCTGCCCTTTACCGTTTGGCTACAATGCTTTTCCTTGTGAGTTTCAGAAATTTGTCTTGAAAATTGCTCATTCTTTTTACAGCAAGATGAATACTTAAAATTGTCTATAGTTTGAAATACCAAGCCTTCTTTATCGCCACTAAAATTTAGGGATTCTAGTATTTGATCCATATTGACACAGATTTGGTCCACTCATAAATCACCTTTTGAAGGTTGACATTTTGAGTAACCAAGTCATCGTTTCTAATTTTAAGTGCGACAACCTTGGTTTCCAGAGTGAGGTTTAATTAAGCAAGAGAAGTCATACTTTTGATTTTATCCTTTAAAGGTTTAAATTCATACCTCAGCAAATTTTTCTCCATTTTAAGATGAGAGATTTCATCAGTTCAAAGTGTTAAAGCTTTCTTAAAATTTTTGAACTTCTGGATCATTATTTCAGCTTTCTTGAACAACTATTCTTGTTCCATAAGATATATATCTTTAACCCTCTTTGTATAAATAGGGGTTGAGACTAGGGGTGTAAGTGGTTTAGCTCAAACCGCGGCTTGAGACCGAACCGAGCTAAATCGTGGGGTTTAGCTCGATTTTTTTATTTAAGTGGTTTAGCTCGGTTTATAAAAATTACAAATCACGTGGTTCGGTTTAGCTTGCGGTTTGAGGGTGCCGAGCCAAACCGAGCTAAACGAACCGCCAAACCGAGCTTTGGAACCGAACCGCCAAATCGATCTATGAAACCGAGCTATGGAACCGAGCTAGTGATTAAATTAAGAGTTTCCCTTAAATATTACTCCTTCCTTCCCCTAAATGAATAACCCAATTTTATTTTACTACAGCCCCGCCTCAGTGTGAGCTACGGGTTTCCACTTAGCTGTTTGCAATCCTAGTTGTAGATGTTGAATGTTAGTCTCCCATGGTATTAGTATCAAACCCAAATTGATGGGCTTTAGTGATGCATGGCATACTAATATACTGAAATGTAGGTGATGTTTTGGTAGAAAAAAAACAATAAAGTAGAATCTTAACTTTGATTAGTGTGTGGATTGAACAATAAGGAGGGGACTATGGAATTCGATTAAATGGAACAAGAGCATGAAAATAAAGAATGACACAAGGATTTTGTTAACGAGGAAAACCTTGGAGGTGATAACCTCTTTGGAAAAAACCCCGGGAGTTAGGTCTCCAACCTTAAAAGTTTCACTATAATGATCACGAATACAACTTTGGAAGATAATGGAGAGGATTACAAGAGCATGTGTGTAGAGTATGTGTGCGTATGAGCCTTAGTGTATGTTCCGTCTCCATTTCCCCTTAAATATAATTAAGTATGAAAGAGTCAAATATTGTTCCTACAATCTCGGGATATAGGCTTATCTTTTCAACCTCCGTGAGACCAAGTCGCCCTAGCCGTTGAAGGTGTGTTGAACGTGCTGGAGAATATCCCGCATTTCTCTCTTAATCACTGGAAAATAAGAATAAGGATTTTAGTAAATATTAAATAAGTAAATATTAAAACAATACTTACAGTGGAATGACATCTTGATATGCAGGATCAACTGAAGATGTCACCATGCTGAAAAATACCCACAACAATTTATCCCCAAAAACATTTGACTATGTAGGCAACTGAAGAGGCAAAATGTTTTTCTGTCCCATTAAATGTCCAACCGCCATCTCTGCTTGATGGGACGGTTTAGGGATACGTGGCGTTAATGGACGGTTGGGGAGCAGTTTTTGGAAAAGTAATAATTTTTTGAAAAAAGAGTCCTTTTTCTCTTTAATAACCGCTTGGATAAATAAGCTTCTCAAAGCTTCTTTTTCACCCCTGTTAGCTTACGGCGCCGTTCCTCTTCCAGGTAATACTTCTTCGTTTCTCATCTTCTTCCATTGTTTACCTCTTTTCTTTCCTTTGTCAACCATGGGTAGGACCAGGTGGTCCTCAACCAAAACTAAGAGTGTCCCATCCCCACAAGGTCCCATAGAAATTAGTCTCGATGATTTCGTTTGCGAAAACCTGCTTGCGAAACCAGACGAAGAGACTTGCTTGTTCAGTGATTCCCAAATAGAATCCATGAAACAACAATGCTACTTTCCAAAAAGTGCAATTTTTCACCCTTTTTCCGTAAATCTTAGGTCTGACTACGTTTCCCACAAATGGATCTGTTTTCTCGAGTATCCCTTTCTTCTAGGGTTTAGCTACCCTTTCCCATTGTTGGTTTCTGAGTTCTTTCAAAAGACCCAACTTGCTTATGCTCAACTGATGCCAATGGCTTGGCGAGTTTTTGCTTTTGTCATTAAAGTGAACCGAGAAAATGGATTAAACCTAGGGCTCCATGAAATTGCATATTCATACGATCTTCAACCCTTTGGTTCCAAAAGATACCTTTTTAGGAAGAGGTCAGGTAGAAGTTCCTTAATGAGCACCACATCTTCTAGTGATAGGGGATGGAAAAATAGATTTTTCTTTGTTGATAGGGCATCTATTGGAGAAGGGAATGAGGTTTCAAGCGAGTAGAACAAGAGAGGTACTTAAATTCTTATTTTTGTGATTTCCTGTTCTTGAGACAAACTGAATTGTAATTGTTCTTGCCTTTATGCAGATATCGGCCCAGGAGAAGCTTGTTCCACTTGAAGACACTTTAACCAAGATTGAAGAATTCTTCAAGCTTCCTCTAGACAAGAGATCCCCCAAGGCATTACTGGAATCATCTTTGGTTGTCCCGGAGGACCAAAAGGCCTCTACCTCTGTGATTATGTCTACAGGTAATCATGTTGACTTTTCACTTTAATTTAATCATCCTAATGTATTATATTTCTTGACAATCTTCATATGTTAATGCAGTTTCCAAACCAGTTATCTCGGGATCGGATTTTGACTTGGATGACATTGAAGCCAAGTTTACAGGCTCTGCTGTGAAGATAGAGATGAAGCCTCCGCCCGTTCCTAAGAAGACCCCAACTTTGGATGATAGTGCAGGTATTGGTTCTAGAGTAAAGAAGCGAAAGGCTAATCAAGAGGAGGTAGTTGAGGTTGAAGATCATTTTGATGGAATGCAAGTAGGGGATTTCAAGAGAAAATACATGAGTTTTGCGACAGGGGTAAGAAGTTGTTTAATTAGATATTCACTAACTCAAAAGTTTTTATAATATCTAGTGATGTCGAGTTATTATTTTTCAGACTGTAGGGTATGTGGAGGAGTTGGTAAAAGAAATTGAGACGCTAAAGAAGAAGTCCAAAGCTGACATTGCTTTGGTTAGGAAGGAGAAGATAGCGTTAGAAAACAAGGTGAAGGTACATGAGAAGACTTTGGAGCAACAAAGCAAGTCATTGAGAGAGCAAGAGCAAACAGTGAAGGACTTACTGAATAGTCTGGCGAAAAGCGAGGAAGATCACATCAAGAAGATTGCTGAGGTGAAAGATTCATGCAAGTTGGCTGCCGCTAAAACTGTTTCTCAGTGTAAAATAAAGATGATGAGGGAGTTTCAAGAAGGGAAGGCTGAGAGCTGGGATCTCAACAAGGAATGTGCCCACTTTTCCAGGTTGACAGGTGAACCAGTGGACGAAGGCGAAGTGTCGTCAAGCCCTTATGAAGTGATCGTTAAGGATACACCAGTAGATGGAGAAGTTACCCCAAATGCAACACCTGCGGCAGAAGCCACCTAAAAAAGAAGGTAAAATAACTTTGTTCTTGGTTTTTTGATGACGTTACTGGGGTGGAATCCCTTAAAACAATTTTAATTTTAGTTTGGTTATGTAATGGGTCCATAAGGACCAAAGACAATCTTTTTTACGTGTTGGGTTGGTCCAACACTTTTGCACTTTAACGTTGGTAGCTTGGATATTTTTATGGTTAGTTTAATCTAGTTAAAGTTTAGTCGTTTTCAAGCATGTCAGGGCTTGTTTTCTTTTGGATGAAATTTTTCTTTGTACGGTTATTTGTTATGTTCGTAAGGTGACATGTTAGTATGTCAAAACTGTGGATACTTAAGATGACATGTATATGCCATAACCCGTAGATACTTTAGATGACACGTATATGTCATAACCATAAGAATAATGCGTAAGATCAATCATTTAACTGAGTGGGAATGGGTAAGCTATATGAGTTTACCCATATAGGCCCACCCCACACCTCAATTAAAGAGATAGCTTGCGCTCCAGGCGAAGGTGTGGTAACCTAACATCTTAAGAAAGAGGTAATTAACTCTTTAAACCTTAGAAGGGATTGTGTACCTTTACTTAAGAAGAGATGGCCAGTCTCTAACGGAGGAGAATTCGTTGTTCTTTGCGTGCTTTCGACACGTCCCCATGTAAATATGTTAACACCTCATAAAACAGAAACATGTTAATAACGGACGCCAACTAATGTTGACGCCTCTCCACAAGGTACGTTAGCGACATCTTGATTTGTAGAGAAGTAAAAAAGTACATAGGAAAAAAGAAAGGTTACAAAAAATTAAAAGATGATCCATACCTGGAAAAGATGAGTTCATGGGGAATTTCGTTTAAATGTAATACCTTTTAAGGTGAATGGCGTTCCAACTTCGCGGTATCATTTGGCCATCCAAGGTTGCCAGGCGATATGCTCCTTTCCCGGCCTGTGCATCTATTAGGTAGGGTCCTTCCCATTTTGGGGCGAGCTTGCCTGCATTGGGCTCCTTTGTATTTTGGAATGCCTTTCGTAGGACTAAGTCTCCTACTTGAAACCTTCTAATCCTTACATTTTTGTTGTAAGATCTGGCTACCCTTTGTTGATATGCTGCCATGCGAACTTTGGCCATGTCCCTCAGTTCGTCCACGGTATCTAAGTCATGTATCAAGATGTCTTTATTATGTTCAGATGTCAACAAATTGTATATGGCCGGAGGGACAAGGACTTCTGCTGGAATAGCGATTATGTTCCAAATACAAGTGAATAGGGGGTTTTGACCGGTAGCGTTCTTGGATGTCGTCTGTCGGCTATAGAACCATTGGTAACTCTTACGCCCATCGCCCTTTCTTACGGTTCGATCTCTTTTTCAAGTTGCTTATGATTATTTTATTGCTAGATTACGCTTTGTCCATTGGCTTGAGGGTGAACGGGTGAAGATGTCACCATCTTGACTCCCCAAGATGTCAAGAAATCTTGGGTTCTCTTACTAATGAATTGAGAGCCGTTGTCACAAATTATCTACGATGGTATTCCAAATCGAATGTTGAATATGTTTCTTTTGATAAAAGATATAACCTCTTTGTCACGAACTTGTACGTATGCCTCAGCTTCTACCCATTTAGAAAAGTAGTCAGTCATAGCCAGTAAAAATACTCTTCCACCTGGTGCCTGGGTAATTTTCCTACAATGTCCATTCCCCAAACCATAAACGGCCATGGAGACAGAATAGGATGTAGCAATTCAATTGGTTGGTGTAGGATGTCCCCATGTCGTTGACAGGAATCACATTTCTTTGCGTAATCGACAACGTCTTTTCTCATTGTGGGCCAAAAATAGCCCATTCTAAGAGCCTTGGTATGTAGACTTCTGCCCCCGGTATGATTTCCACATTCTCCTTCGTGCAGCTCCTTGAGAACCTGATGGGCTCTATCTGCTTCTAGACATCTTAAGTAGTGACTGCGGCGATTTTCTATACAAGAGGTTATCAATAAGTAAATATTTAGATACTCTTACCCTGAATGCTCTAGCATTTTTCTCCTCAATTGGGATCGTATCATCTAAAAGATACTTGATAATAGGAGCTGTCCAAGAAGTTGCTGCTGGAGAGGAAGGTATGTCGACATCTAGAGCGAACATCTCAAGATGATCAATTCTTTGGGATGTCAATATGCACAATTGGGATCTTGGTTTGTGAAATGCTTTTGAAGGCTGAACCCAAGTTTGCCGAGCATCGCTTGAGAATTTTCTTCTCGTGGGATTTGTTCCAAGGAAAATGATTTGAATTTGGCGAAAGAATTTTTACGATTTCCAAATATGTCGTCATCTTAGCATTTTTATTTGTGTAGGATCCGTTGTAATGGTTAACAATTAGCAAGGAATCCATAAACACCCGGATATGTTTGACATCTAGGTCCTGGGCTGCTTCTAATCCTGCAATTAGTGCCTCATATTCTGCTTCATTGTTGGTAGCCTTGAAACTGCAACTGATGGATTGTGGTATTATGTCCCCTTGTGGCGATTTTAGTACAACTCCAAGACCTGTACCTCTCATGTTAGAAGCACCATCTGTATAGAGAGTCCAAATTTTCAGGATGTCATCATCATGAAGTTTCTGTACTTCCAGTTCCACCTCTTGTTGCATGGTTGGACTAAAATCAGCCACAAAATCAGCTAGGGCTTGAGATTTTATTGCAGTTCTGGGTTCATATTTGATGTCGTATGTGCTTAATTGTACAGACCATTTCGCCATTCGACCTGGTCTCTGCATCTAGGAGTGTCTTACTTATATAGTAGATGGGTTGCTGATTACCATCTCGTTCTGTCACCAAGACTGCGCTTACAGCGCCTTACGTCTTGCTAAGTAGATGTAAAGATGTTCCTCCTCCTGAGGTTTGGCCAATAACGGAGGTGTCGACAGGTAAGTTTTGAGTTCTTGAAAGGCTTCTTCATGTTGGTTCTCCCACTGGAACTTCTTGTTCTTCCTTAGGATATCATAGAAAGGTTTGCATCGATCCGAGGATTTTGAAATGAATCTGGTGAGTGCAGCAATCTTTCCTGTCAATCTTTGGACGTCCTTGACAGATTGAGGTGATGACAGGTTGATAATAGCACGTATACGTTGCAGGCGGCTTCAATGCCTCTTTTAGTAACCATATAGCCCAGAAACTTCCCTGCCCTCATTGCAAAGTTGCATTTAGCTGGGTTAAGCTTCATATTGAAACAATCCAAGATGTCAAAGGCCTGGGATAAGTTGCTTATGTGATCTTCGGTTTTCTTGGATTTTACTACCATGTCGTCGATGTATACTTCCATTGTGTCCCCAATCTGATCTTTGAACATTTTGTTGACGAGCCTCTGATACGTTGCACCTGCATTTTTTAGACCAAAAGGCATAGCAATATAACAATAAATACCTGTGGGTGTTATGAAGGCGGTGTCCTCTTGGTCATATGGTTCCATCTGGATTTGTTGAAATCCTGAGGATGCGTCCATGAATGTGAGGAGCTTATGTCCAGAAGTGGCATCAACCAACGAGTCTATGTGTGGCAAAGGGAAAGGATCTTTTGGACAGGCTTTATTCAGGTGCAGTGAAGTCGGCCGGACTCGCCACTTCCCGTTTCTCTTCTCTACCACAACCACGTTTGCTAACCATCTTGGATAGTCGACCTCTCGTATCATATTGGCTTTGAGTAGGTGCTCTACCTCTTCCTTGATGATCTGGTTTCTAGTTTCTGCAAACTTCCTACGCTTCTGGTGTACTGGTTTAAAGCTAGGATCTATGTTAAGTTTGTGAGTGATAATATCTTTGCTGATGCCTGTCATGTCATCATGTTTCCAAGCAAAACTCTTTATTCTGCTTCTTAATAGGTCCTCAAGCTTTTCTTCTACTTCTGGTGGGATGTCAGTGCCTATAAGTACTTTCATGTCCGGGTTGGAAGGGTCTAGCAATACTTCTTTCACATCATCCTCCCTGGCTTCCAGGACTTCACGTACTTTCTTCGGTAATTGCTATGCTTGTTTTCGAGATGTCGACGCCTTCATTGAAGTTTTATAACATTCCTTGGCCACCTGTTGATCACTGTAAATCTTAGCGACACCCCAAGGTGTTGGGAACTTCACACATTGATGAAAGATACGAGATTTCGTTATCTTTCTCAGGGCACTCGGTCTTACGTTTGACTGCCGGGAAAGATTTTCTTGACAAGGGGCTGACTTTGGTTAGCTTTGTTAACTCTGTCAAGTTGGGGACTGAATTGCAGAGTCCTGGAATTTTAAGGGGCAAAAGGGTCATTTTGACCCTTGCAATCCTATCCGCGCGGATAGGGTTTGAAAATCAGGGGTATTAATTAGGGCCAACGCCCTTTCTCTTCCCCATTCTGTTTTTACAGAAAATTACGAGAGAGAGAGAGAGAAAATTCTGCAAATCCGCCATTTTTGGCCAAAAAGCTTCAAAAATCTTCTGATTTCTTCGATTTTTTGAGCAATGGAACACGGGGAAGGCGCTTTTCAAGGCCAAGGACGTGGCCCGGTAGCGGAGAGGCGATTGGAGCTCGTCCGAATGAGGAGGCATTACAATCTTTCGCAATCGGTTGCGGAGGAGCATTACCCCGATGCTTGGCAACATTGGGCATCGGATTCGAATCTCCGAACGGTATACTTTGAAACCCTTTGATCCTCTTGTCGATTTCTTGCTTGACATTTGAATTTTGGGTGATTTTTGAATTAATTTTTTTTTTGAAAATTCGAATGATTGATGTTCTTGGCTTTGGATTTTGATTTTGATGCTATGCATGTTGTAATGAGTTTGTGGGTATCCTAAAATGTGCATTTTGCTTGAGAAAAGAATTGACATTTTGTCCACATTTTTTTTTTATCCGAAAATTGCATGTGAAAATTCGAAAATTGTGAATTGTGACTTTGATTTTTTTTTTTTGAAATTTGAATCTTGCATGTTGATGATGATTTTTTTTTTGAAATTGAATATGAATATTGATATTGATGAATGATGCAATGCATGCATTTTGTTTGGAAAGAATGGGCATTTTGCCAATATGGGATGTATGTATGTTTAGGATATATTTTTTTTGAAAAGTGGGACGGATTTTTCCTCCCGTTGCATGTAAGATGGATAATATGCATGTATGCAATTTTTTTTTTTGAGATGATGGATGGTATGCATGTTATTTTATGAAAATGGGACGGAGTTTTTACTTCCGTAGGAATGCATCTTTTTTTTTTTTGATGAATGCATTGGGACTTGCTGAAAACTGTTTTCTTTCATGCGAGAAAAATGGGGCTATGCTCATTGTATGCTGTTGTGCTGTCGAAATTTCTTCTTTTTATTTTTTTTAAATGCAAATGCAATCCTTTTGACATTTTCTCTTTCTCTTTTTTTTATTACAGGGCGGAAACCGTTTTGTGACGGAGCAGCTGAACAAGATGAAGACTCGAGGATCGGTGGAGTCCATGATTGACTTGTGGGACCGGCTTCCGGATGCGGGCCGAGGAGCTTTGCCGAGTCCGAGACAGATTGTTGTCGAGACGGGGCTCTGGGAGTTCGTCGAGTGCTTGAGGGGACTGGTCAAGTTCCCTAAGAGCAAGGGCTTGATGTTTGCTCACGGCGCGGCACTTGGTGGGACGCGACCCGCACCTTCCACTTCTTACGGGGCGAGGCTACGGTTACGCCCTCCGACTATCTTTGCGATTACGGGCTGTCCTTTAATGGACGCGGCATTGAGTGGCGGGATGGCTACGGCGATGCGTCTGCGAGCTCTTACGGGATTTTCCCTATTCCCAAAAGGGGATGGGGATGGAGTATGCCGTGGTCTACGGCAAGATTGTGGAGACCATAGCGAGTTATGAGGGTTTGGGGAGGAGAGGATAGGCGCCAATCAGTTGCCGGGGCCTTCTTGTGGTTTGCTTTCTCGAGCACGCTCTTTGGACATGCTTTGAGGGACGGCGAGTCTTTGCCTTCTTGAGGTCCTTGGAGGACATGGAGACGGCGGAGGAGATGTCTCTGGGGAGAGGCCGGGTGCGAGCTTTACTTTGCTCTCGATAGGTACGGTGGAAGGGCTGTGAGCTCTTTGTCTTGCTTTGAGTTTGCCACCGGAGGTATAAGCTCTCTTTTTGCTTTCCCTCTCTTTTTTTTTAGCACACACTTTTCTTTCGCCTTTGGATTGATTTGATTTTTACCTTTCGCGGTATGGGCGTTGGAGTTTTTCCACGTCACGGTGTGGCGACGGCGGCGGAGTACGTCGGGCGTATCCGGCCATGCGGTCTTGGTCCAAGCATGCCGCGAGAAGATAAGCTCCGGGGCGTACGACTCTCGAGGTACGCGGATTGCCTTCCTTTGACGGAGGTCGAGACGGATGAGGGGATGATATTCTTCCCACAGGATCGCTTTGAGGTGGCGCGGTGAAGGGCGGCGAGATACGGGCTTGTGCGGCGGAGGATTTTGAGGGTCGACTGCGATGCATATTATGCGGGAGAGAGGGTGACGCGCCGCATGGCGTGAACTCGCCTTTGAGGACACCGGTGGAGCCTCCCGCCGATATGATGCACCGGCGATCGGTCCGTGACTGGGATGATTACCGAGCCGGCAGCACTTCTCGGATTTCGTGGCGATTGAGCCATATGCGACATTCGTCTTGAGGAGGGTTTGAGGATGCCTCGGGTTTTGGATAGGGAGGGGCTTGGGATCCGCGGTACCCTCGGACGGATTTTCCTATATCCAGAGGATGGGGTCCGATTGAGGGTGCGAGATCCCTCGGCCAGCGACTTCCACGAGCTTTCCGGCCTCGTCAGGGTATGAAGGTATGGCTTTTTACACTTCTTTCTTTTGTTTCATCATCTTTAGCATCACCTCTTTTTTTTTTTTTTTTGACTTTTTGCTTTTGTGCGGTTTTCGGAGGTGGTCGTCGAGAAGGCGACGAAGCAAATGATCGGGGCCAAGAGATTCATCGGGAGGATGGTCGCTTGCGGGGCTCCTCGAGGCTAGAGCGAGGCGACCACGGCGGCGCTGTCGGACGGGAGGCTTCCCCTATTCGCTCGAGACTTCTTCGAGACTCCTTTGTCTCCTCTCCTTGATCCCCGCGCGGTGTTGCCTTCGGATCACGTCATTCTCGGGGATCCACACGGGCGAGGACACGTATGGCGGCATGGCGGGTCGTCTTCGTATGTCCGGGAGTCGACGCCTTCACCTTCGGATACGACTTTTTCGCGAGATCTCGGCTTGCCCTATCGGAGCGTGCCGGTTGGTCACACGATGAGCCTCTTTGCGGAGACGAGGACGATTACGAGCCCGAGATTTTCGGGGCTCCTGAGGAGGCGGGCCGAGTCGCAAGAGGGCGGGGGAGACATCGGGTCTTGGAGACTCCGATTGATTTTTTTCTTTTTTGATTTTTTTTTTTTTGAGATTTGAGATTGAGATTTAGATTTGTACAGCTTATGCGCATTTTTTTTTGGATGTAATAATTTAGGATTTTATTTATGTTTGTTTGTTTTTTTCTTTTGCACACTCCTTTTTTTTTTGGAATGTAATAATTTAGGATTTTATTTTATGAATGCAATGCAGTATGAATGCAGTGTTGCATGAGCCTTGGTTTTTTTGCAAGGGTATTTGGTATATGGGTGGTTTGGGGATGTTTTTTTTTTTTGCCTGATTTCGAGCAACCGGGACGGAATATTCCTCTTTTGATGTAACGGCTTGGGTTGCGAGAATTTTTTTTTTTGTGACAATCATGTCCGCGCGGATAGGGGCGCATACGACATTGTCCTTTAATTTTGGTTCGAACTGGTCTTGCTTTATTTCAAATTCAAATATCCTCTTGAACCTCCGGTCAACGACCATTTTCGGGGAGAAAGAGAAAAACCATGGAAAACTTTAGAAAAGCTCCATCAAAATTGTCCCAAGGATCCCAAATGTCATTCTTCAACAAGTTCAAGGATTGGTGTAGGGAGATTATGCATGAGAGGAGGTCCTTCTTTGAAGAAAGGTACAAGGTGAGGTGCTTATGGTCTCTCAAGGAATTGGTTCGGACTATGACCTCTTGAGAGCTTCTTCATCATTTTGGGATACTAGAAGGCATGTCTTTTGCCTTTCCTTCAACGAGATTGTTCCATTGTCGAAGAGTTTCGGGCCTTGCTTGGAGGTCAGGAGGTGGAAGAGATAAGCGATTCCTTTGCCGGAGGGGCTTCTTTTCTTGACGGATTGTGCGTCCTCCTTCATCTTTCCGGGAGGAAGCGCAAGAGTATGATCCGCGGTCCCGATCATCTCGATATTTCCGGTCTTCCCGACAGATTTAGGGGCCTAGGTTTGGTGGATGATGCCTATTGGGATGCCTTTGCACTTTGTATGTTTGGCACCTGTTGCATGGTCTATTCCTTTGGGATGCGCCATCGGTCTTTCTTGGATGTTGTCGTTCGGCTGTCGCACAGGCGAGAGATGTCGTTCCTTTGATTACGGGGAGACTTTTCATGCTCTCGGCAGATTAGCTACCGGACGGCGGTATATGCGCGGGGCGGCCCGTTCCTCTTGACCTGTGGGCGATGGAGCGTTTGGGGGTTCTTCGGGAAACCTCGATATGATCGGAGCCTTGGACTTTTGCCGGGAGAGGTGTCGATGTAGATTTTGATGATCGGGGCTCGTGGGCGCGTTGGATGGCGGGTCGCCGGGCCAGAAGATATCGAGATGGTTGGTGCCTCGTTGGCGGGTGGAGACTCGCGAGTGCTTCGGGACGGGTCCCGTGGTTATGCTTCGGGGCTTTCTCGAGTCCGGTTTCTACATTAGGCTCACAGTCTGAGACGGTTTGGCTTGGAGCGAGGTTCCTTTGGAGGGTTTTGATGATATAGCCACCGGGGTGGTGGCTCCTGTTTCCATGGATGATCCCTCGGTGTTTCCATTTCTTTCCCGAGCATGGAGGTATGATGCCTTTCCTCCTCGGGTCATTCTCGAGCGTCAGAGGCCGGTGTTCACGACCACTTGGTACTGGATTGGTATGAGAGGCATGCAGGAGAGACTCGGGTGGCTATTTTGAGACGGCGTGAGGCCATTGTGGGTGCGGAAGTCTGGCCCCGTTTTACGAGAGGAGGAGGGCCGAGGCGGGCCAACCCTCATGACGGGAGCGGAGACGGCGCGGCGGATTATGAGGCTTACGTCAAGAGACGGGAGAGGAGGGCTCCTATGCTACCGGCTAGGTTACGGGAGATGAGAGATGACGCTAGGGCTACTAAGGCCACGACGGAGGCTGGTTTGATAGACCTGTTCCTATACCGAGCTTGGTAGGAGGAACAGCGACATTTTCTGTTCGAAAAAGAAGACTCGAAGGGGAAGAAGAGGGAGAGGCCGGTACGAGTGGCTTGGAGTGACTCACGAGGTTTAAGTATCCCTTTCTTGTCATGGCGAGACACATTAGTTTGATTATGTATCTTAGTTTTCTTTTAGCAAGTTGCCGGTTGTAGGAATGAATCGGGCTTAGACTCATCAAAGAGCTTTTAACTTGTAATGAATATTTGAATTGCTTTAGAGTTTTCGAGACGCTTTCATGGTACGATCAATTGTATTGATGCCAAAGTATGGCTTTTATTTGTGCTTTAGACCAGAACCGTTTACATTTGCCTACGTTCCCCTCATTTTGAGGAGCTCGGGTCTTCGTAGTTCAACTTTGGTGAACTCTTTTTTGTTTTTTTTTTGTTTTTTTTTTTTTTGTTTTGTTTTTTTTTTTTTTTTTTTTTTTGTTGTTTTTTTTTCTTCTTTTTGGTGCAACTGTTTTTACCTAGGCCGCCCTTCTCGGGTTTCTAACCTAGTTGGGTATTACTCTTTTAGCACTCTTTTTTTTTGTTTTTTTTTTGTTTTGTTTTTTTGGTGCAACCTGTTTTTTACCTAGGCCGCCCTTCTCGGGTTTCTAACCTAGTTGGGTATTACTCTTTTAGCACTCTTTTTTTTTTTTTTTTTTTTACGCGTAGTATCTGCGCGGCTTGTCACCATTCCTTTGGGTGTCTGAAAGGGATTCCGTCGAGGTGCGCAAGTTGCATGGCTCCTCAGGAGAAGATCTTACGGACTACATATGGCCCGACCCATACGAGGCTCCCATTTGCCGAGGGGTTGATACGGGGGGGCTTTTCTTTTAGAAACGAGATCACCTTCTCGGATTTCCCGATGCTTTACTTTCTTGTCGAAGGCTCTAGCCATTCTTCCTTGGTAGGCTCGGATGTGTTCCATGGCCTTCGGTCGGCGTTACAAATCACAGTAGGGCCAATTCATCATGGCGACTCTGGAGCCATTCGACCTCGTTGATCGGCTTTCCGGCGGTATACGGAGCGAGGTATTTCCGGCTCGATTGGGAGTACGGCTTCCATTCCGTATGTGAGGGCAAACGGTGTTTCCCCGGTTGCCGTTACGGCCCGATGTTACGTAGCCCCGAGTGCAGTGTAACTTCTCGGGCCAATCTACGCCTTGGACGGACCATTTTCCGGATGATATTTTCGAGTCTTGTTTCTTTGCTTCGACGGCTCCACGTTGGTTTGGGGCACATGTAGGGAGATGACTTGTGACGGGTTATTCGGAATTCCGCCGGCAATTTTTCACATTCCCCTTCGAAGTGGGATCCATTATACGAGATGATTTCGGTGGCAGCCCGTATACGCACATGATGTTTTCTTTGATGAAGAGGGCAACTTTCTTTGAATTGAGGATTTTGTAGGACTTTGCGGAGCATCCTTTTCGATTCCTTCGAAGAAATCGCCAATCTGCGTCTTTTAGGCTCTTCCGCGGTTCCCAAATTCACACTTGTCAAAATCTCTTCGGCGGCTTGGGCTCGATTTTCCTCTTTTCAGGACAACTGCTTAAAGATTTTTTTTTTTTTTTTTTGTTGTTTGATTTTCTTTTCGTTTAATGTGTACGCCTTCTTTATCTAATGAATTATTATTAAAAAAAAAATTTTTTAATTAATTCATCATTAGTTAAAGTGGCAATCAAGGGATACTCGAAAGGTTCGTCATTTCATTGAAAACGAAAGGGGATACGGTGCTTGCTACGGACTCGTAGTCTTCGGGCGTAAGGCCATCGGACGACCCTAGAGACTCGATCTTAACGAGAGAGAGGCGGGAGGACTTGTCCTAGATTGACCTGAGGACGGGGGACCAATCCAAGCTTGGTGATCATTTCCTCCTTGGTCGCGGACGGGCTGAGAGAGTTTCCCAAATTCTTTAGCGGCATTTGTTGGTGGCCTCATGACTCGGGAAGCTGTCTTTGTTTTTGTTTTCCTTTCTCAATTGCCGCTATCATCTTTTGGACCGAGCCGAGATCAATCGAGTCGGCACTGGACTTCTTCTTCGAACAATTCTTGCATAACCGAGACCATCCCAATCATCGAGGAAATTCCGTGGCCTTAGCTTTTGGCCTTGTCGGTTCGAATTCGGAGTTTCGGATCTTCTGGGCGTAGGAATAGTGGTTGTGAGCTTCTCGGCTGTTCCACCGGAGTCGAGCACGCCTGCGAAGGTATACTCGCTCTTCGTGGCGGTGGTAGCCCCGAGTATCTTGGGTAGGTCAGGGAACATTCTACGGACGGGTTAGCCTTGGTTCCTACGAACTTGTTGAGGTTATCTTGTAGCTTTAGCCATCTGCCGTAGGAGTGGGCTCTGTGATGTTTCTGGTTGTGTGGGACCCTTTACAAAGTAGTCGGCCAAATTAGGGCGAAGGGGAGAGATTTAGGGTTGTCGGCGGGACCTTTCTGTGGCGGCTTCAAATCTTTTTCCCTTTGCGGTGTCATTGGGGAGGCCTCATATCCCGGGCCGTGGCGAGTATTGTCCTTTCACTTCGATGAGTTTGTGAGTTCCTTGTTGGTGCTTCCCAGGACCGAGGCCGAGTAGATAGCTCATTTTTCTCATCATTTTCAAGGCCGGTGGGATTTTATCAGTGACCGTCGGATCTATGTTGCACACTTGGGCCTTGGGAGGCTCGGCTGTGAAGCTTAGTTAGCATGTGACCTTCCTCGTCATGTTTGATTTCGAGAATAGGTATTCCGCCGTATCTGTGCCCTCTAAAGTGACTAAATCTCTAGTAAATGGTCGTCGGATCCCCATTCGAGGCAATTTCACACCTTTGGTGGAGGCTTGAGGCGACCCCTTTGACTTGATGGAGCCAAGGTCTTCCCGGCGGGGCATTGAAAGTAATCGGGATGTCGATAACTGGAATTCCACAGGTATCAATTTACTGTCAGAACCGAGAGGTCTAAAGTGGCGACTCGAGAATTTGCTCGGGATGTTGAGTCGTAAGCTTTGTTGTGAGAGAAGAAGGCTTCAAGTACGTAGTCTTGATATCAAGCAAGCTCATGATCTTTCTTGGGAAGAATGTTCATTCGGACCCATTATCAACGAGGACCCGAGGAGGCGTCGTTAAATCCGTTGGGTTTGTGATGAAGAGAGGCTCGTTATGATCGGCCCCAAATTGAGGGAGGTCGAGATACGTGAAAGTGATTATGTTCCCGTAGTGGATGTTTCCAATTAGGCTGTACCACATCATCGGGAGTAGCATCAATAGGCACGAAGTGCGAGCCGGGCTTTCTTCCGGCTTCGGCTTATGGGGATAGGACGAGGTGAGTAGAGACCGAGAGGAAATGTTGGCTGTGTTTGCTTATTTGGGTGAGCACGGGATCCTCTTTTCGGGAGTGCGGAGTTTCAGTTGTCTTAGCGTAGGGGCGGCGATCTTCTTTCGGTGCTTGATACGTGGCCTTCTTATACGCCTTGGGATTTCCTTGGAAGATCTGCCCCGGAGCGGGTCAACGGATTAACTTCCTCATCGATCGTCTCTTGGTGGATTTCTTCAATCTTTGCTAGGGTCGATGGGGGAGCCCTTTTGGCTATTGGCCATTGGTTACGACGGAGTCTAGTGACAGTGAGGGTGGCTGTACTTGGCTCCTTCTGGCGGCCCTTATAGCGCTTCCCAAGTCGCGAGGCTTTTGGGTTTGGGGTTGTGTTGTTGCCCCTTGGATGGCCCGCGAGCTAGGGCGTCCTCCGATTCACTCTCATGGCCGGCCTTGCTCATAGTTATCATGCAGCAAGAGTCGCTATTGTCGGGACTCGGCGGCTTTTCGATTTCATCCCGGTATAGTGCGGCCATTACGATTCCCTTACGTAATACTCGAGTTGGAGATGATTATAGCGTTACGTGTGGGAGGCGCATCCGGTATCATGCCGAGTTTCTAGGACTTCTACGAAAGGCGACATACATTCGGGGAAGGTGACCTCTTCTTGGGTAACCACGACAGGAGTGTTACTTTGTTGCAGGGTGGATTTGATCTAACCATGGTTATTTTCTCATTTGGGCGGATGGGAGTTAATTTTCCTCTTTCGATCGGATCTTCGACTATCGGCTGGATCGGACACACAGAAAACCCTTTCCCCCAAGCATGGTAGGCGGTGTTGAATTCTAAGACATCCACGTGCTCGAGATCCATGAAACTTCATGGCCTTCATGTCCTCGGTCTCGTATTCGTCTTAGAAGTTTCTTCGTCGTAAACTTCTTGATAACCGACCATTGTGCACAGCTCCCGTGGGCTCATTTACGGCATGATTGTTCCAGTTGTTTCGGATCGGGGCCTCGGTTGACTCTTCGCTCTCGTCATCATCATCATCGCCATTTGTCGTGGAATCTTCTTCCCATACTACGGGATTTGGTGAGAGGAACGCCGATCAAACCCGTTGGGGAATATGGGTGCGTGCGGCCGCAAAAATTGTCATATGTTCCCATTCCGGAAGTGGCAATTGTGACTCGGCTTCTCCTCCCGAAATTGCGGGGGAAGAGTGAGAGGGTGGCACGTATTTGACACCGGGTAGGATATAGAAGGAATCCTCCTCTTAGATTCTTCTTGTTCTCGGGATCATATTCGGGCTCTCCCAAAGCCAATTTGCGAGAAGTGTACTAGCTCCGAGACGCTCTTCGGCCTCTTTCTTTGATAAGCCCGATACGAGGCGCCGCCAGGAAGCTTTCTTGTTCGATTCTTCTCGATTGTTCTAACCATCTTGTGTAAATGGTTCTCTCATGTTACGGCGGAACGGCCCCGGTTCTTCGGTATCGGCCTTCCCTTTATCAGAAATAGCGGGCCTCGTATTCTTGCAAGGAGTCTACGACATGAGACCAAGATGGGTTGATTCGTTCGATATCCTCGGGTGAGGGAATCCAGTCGGGATCCTCGACGAGGTTGGCCACGGGTATTTGGGGACCTTCATCGGCATCTTCTGGGCGTGTGAAGATTCTCCGCATTCAATCATATTCACACGATTATGGTTCCTTGGCGGCGGATTTTTGGCTTGTGTTGGGCCCCTCGGGGCCTTCCAACTTTCCTTGCTCTATTAGCCCTGGATTGCCTTTTTCGAGTAAGCAATTTGTCGATCGGATGTCAGTGAGCTTGATGAAAGGCACAATACTTTGTAGTATCCACGGGAGCATTCGGATTTACAGGTTGGAAATTTTCCAAAGGCCGCGGCAAGCCTTCTTTCACAGTCCCTAAAGATGTCATTCGGGGGCATTCCAAAGAAAGTTTTCGAGATTTATGACCCGCGGTTTGGGCTCAAATTTGGTTTCACGGGAGCAAAAGGAGTCGTGTTATTGCATTCTGTCCCGCATAGTTAATCATCTCTTTGCCTTTAGCGAGGCGAGGCGGTGTTTGCGGGGAGGAGCCCGATATGCAGCCAGGCGGAGTGCGGCCCGGCCGATTGCGGTGTAGGCCTTTTCAAACTTAGGCTGCGAGTTAACCATGGCAGTAAGTGCGAGTATGGGAAGTGGCGAGGAGGCTCTCGAATGTGGTTTCAAGCATGGCGGAAGATGTCCGGTTGTTCCTCTTCGGAAGGAGGGATGGCCATTTCTTGAGTTTGATTCCAGCTTGTAGAAGTCCCCAACATTCTCATCGGGGCCATTTGCCTTTGTTGTTTGTAGGTCAACCCTATTTGTTTCCCATTCCAAGTTGGCCTTATATTTTTACGTGAAGGCATTGGTAATCTGGTCCCATGTAGCCACGGCCCGGGTTTCAAACGGAAGAACCACTTTAAGGCCTTTGGACTTGAGGATGGCGAAATAGTCGGCCAGCTGGCGATTGGTACATCCTTTGGCTTTCATCGCCAAGGTATACGTGTCCAAATGGGTTTTCGGACATGCGGTCCCATCAAAGAGATCCAGATTTGGCATCCACGAATTTGTGGGGCGGAGGAACAATGGAGTCAGTGCTGTAGGCGGAAGGCGGACTTCTTGGCGATCGGTTCGGCGATACGCGCTTTCATTTCCTTGTGTTGTTCCATGAACCGGGCCGGATGAGGGTCTTGTGGCGGAACCATGGCATTCAAGTTAGTGGCTGAGCTAGAGAGGAGCTACCACTGGAGCGGGCGGTGGAGGGAATGGCCGATCAGGGGACGTAGAGTGAAAAGCATCTGAGAATTTGAGTTACCACAGGGAGCATAGTAGGAGCACTGAGCGGGTAGAACCTTGCGGCTTCTTTGTTGATTTTCAGCGGCAAAGTAGGTGGGGGCAGCCCCGATGTAGCCGGATAACTTGGATTTCAGTGGGGCCGTAAGTAGGCTTGAGTGCGAGTGCTTGTCCGGATTGTTGAATTGCATGTTGCTTGTGGTGAAGGTGTGTAACAGGGGAATGCTGCGGTCACAGTGATTCGGATGACAGGGATGGAGGCTTGGTAACCCATAGAAGTACGAGTGAGGAATGGATTTGTGTGAGGAGCGGTGAACTAATGCTTGTTACGAGGAGGGCTCCTGAGCTGTGGCCCCCGAGAACCAAGTTGTGGCGGCATTCGGCTGTAGGCATTCTTTGTGAAGGTCGGATTGATCGGTTCCGGGCGAGGCGGGATCCGATTAGTGTGGCATTCGAGATAGCCCCAACCATGAGAAGACATTAGTGCGATTTTGCCCCCAGCGATTTGTGCCGTCGGGCTGCATGGATCCGGTGGTGCGTGGTTGGGGAGGCTGGGCGACCCGAAAATCGAGGAGCATGGGTTACGGTAGTGGCACCGTAGGAGGTGGGTGGCGGCATCTGGTGTAATCGGGCGGCGAGAGTGGGGTTGGCATCCTCGTCTTCTTCCACGGTGAAGGTGCCATCCGGATTGAGTGGCGACGGAGGCAGAAGTGACTCTTAATAGCCTCCATAAAAAGTACATTTGTTTGTGCTTCTGTCGTAACCTCATACGTTACGCTAGCGGATTCCCTTTGTTGCTCATGCGAGGGGTCCGGGAGGCGGAGTGACGTTATCCCCATCATTACCGGGTGATGCGGACATTACGAAACCCGGAGTCGGAACAAATGGCGAAGGCGATGACGCGCTTGACTCTTCCCAGTGATCAAACGGTGACCGGTGCCGAAACCAAGCTTTGTGCGGAGGCTGCGGGAAAGGACATGAAGGTTCGGATGTGCAGGAATGGAAGGAGGGTAGGTGTTTGGGCTTTAGGCTCATGCAACATGCGGTTATTTGTTCACGTTTACTTAAAACATGTTTTATTAACCTAATCGGTTGGAAAAGATTGCTCTTCTTTTCGCAAACTACTACGATTCTGAGATCGGTGGGCCGTCGCTACGTCTATAAGCCCCTCGTATTCCACAGTATTTCGACCTCCCGGGGTGGACGGCCCGGGCGAGGGTCCTATAGGGCAAGCGGGTCCCACCGACCGAAAGAAAACGATCCTAAAAGTCGGCGGGTAATCGAGTCTTAACGAGCATTCGATGTAAATTACGGACAAGGCGACGTCGAAAGTCAAGATCATGTCAGGAGCTCGACAAAAGTCGGCATGATTTGGGTGATAAGCGTCCACGATTGATCTTGACTTGTCGTCGGTTAAGCCGTAATTAGGCATGGAATAGTCATTAATCCTTGATGACTCGGTGTCAATCTTTGGGAGTCGGTGTATAATTTGTGCCGGTCAGGCCGAAGTGGCGCCAGGTCAATATCTTGGTCAAAGTCTGCGGCGGAAAACCGGCGAGAACTTCGGCGATTAGGGACCCGAAAGATATTGAGTCGGTATGCCGACAAAGGCTTGAAAGGAAGGTCTATACACGGACGGGGGCATGACACGAACCCGGACTAAAAACCAAGCGGGTCTCGGACAAAGTGTGTCACGGACAAGTGCGTAGTCGACACGAGGCTCCGTAGGATGTTTGGGTAGTCTGTGCTCATCAGAGAGGCGTAATAAGACCAAACGGACCGCGACAAGGATTTCCCGGGTTAGGGACGTAGTGTGCGGTGTACGGTCACGTGCGCGTAGTGTGCGATCTATATTCTTTTACGAGTAAAATAGAGATTTTTTTATGTGTCTTAAAAATATGATGCATGATTTTTTTGAAATTTTCTTTTTTTTTTTGAAAATCCTTTTTTTTTTTGATTTTTTATGAGCACATAAGCACGTAAGCACGAAAATTCCGACGGTTAGGGACATTATTTCGACAGTCAAAATTTTGACTTTCTCCGAGGCGGCCAAAAAAACATGAAAACTGTGCAAAAATCAACACACACACAAAAATGATTTTCAAAGCGGGACGGAAGCTTGACCCTCAAAAGCTTTTTTTTTGAAAACGGTGATACCGGTACGTGGGATTGTTAGACCACAATTTATCCCCGACTCGTGTTAGGAGGCGATAACGGGAAATTTAGTGGTTTCCACCAATATACCAAATACCATTTTTTTTAAAAAGCTTAGTCCCCAGTAGTCGCCACTTTGTGATGAATGTGTAT
Source organism: Adenophora triphylla var. japonica (assembly GCA_022495995.1). NCBI lineage: Eukaryota > Viridiplantae > Streptophyta > Magnoliopsida > Asterales > Campanulaceae > Adenophora > Adenophora triphylla. The sequence continues at coordinate 386 of JAFEMH010005567.1, read as the reverse complement.
CAGAAAATTTTCCCATTTTTGTGTTTGAAAAAATCAACCGGAAGTCGCCACGCCATTTTAATTTTGAGGGCCAAAACTTTGAAAAGCCCGAGATCAAGGAGATTTAGGTTCGGAGGTCATGTTACGCGTCGGGAAGGACGTTAGTGTGCACCCGACGCGCCTGCGTAACACGCTTGAGTCTTCCAAGCTGAAAATCATTTGTGTGTGTGTGTGTGTGTGTGTTTTGGCCAAAATAAGTTAAAACTCAGAAAAGTAAAAATTGGGATATCTTTTTAAGACTTTAAACTGATCCCATGATTTTTTGGAAGATTTTTGGATTGAGATTTGGTACTCAAAGACCTTTTTTTGAAGTTGAGAGCCAATTTCTGCCAGAATGAAAAGGCAGT